>JAHWFP010190075.1:26645-72007 GCA_023313725.1 Lithobius niger | reverse complement strand
CCCCCCCCCCCCCCCCCCCGATTTAGACGTTTTTGATTATACCACCATACAAGCCTGGTTCGCAAATTTATGCGGGCAGCACGAACCGTTTTGGACGGTGTGTCGGGGGGGGGGGGGCGTCATCTTTCCTGAGCCCGTTTTTCCCGTTTAGTCGATCGTCAGGCGTTAAGATGCCATTTTCGCGCCTTTTTTCCCCGTTTGCTCTCTTGATCTCCTCACGTTTTCGGTCTGGGTCATTAATCACCGCGTTCCTCGGCACGGGGCACTTTGGGGAGGCAATTTGTCAACAATGAACTTTCGTCTGCACGCACTGCACGTGCTAGACCCACGCGTGCCACCGCATACAATGGGTGCCGGTTATTACTTGGAATGTAGTACAGAACGTTGATCTTTGGAGCAATTAAAAGTCGTTATGATTGTTGTTCCTCCTTGCCCTTTTGTCTCGAGCAGTCCATAACGCGGACCAGGTAAGGGCCAACAGCCAACAGTGGTATTATTAAACCTCGGTCCATCGCAAGTGCCAAATTCTTTTAAGACTGGTGTTTCGTAATCTGCCAAATCTGCAAGGCCGTCAATTTCAAGCAATTCATGACCTCAGAGGCTGGGGTAGGTTTCACGACGTGCGTAGAAGAAAAAAAAAGCTGCAGAAAAAGAAACACAGAAGAAAAAAAGCCTGGAAAAAACCGGCTGCGGGAAAAAAAAAACGAATCGTTTTGTCGTTTTTTTTATTGTTTTTTTTTTCGTGTTGTTGTTTTTGCTATAGATAAGGTTAGGCCTTGGTTCGAATTTCACCTGATAAGCGAAGGAAGTTTCATCAGGAAACTTATATTTTCTGCGGTTTTTTCCGTGACTTTTTTCCTTTGGCTTTTTTTCCGTTGTTTATTTCCTTCGGTTTTTTCTACAACTTTTTTTTACACAGTTTTTCGTTCGGCTTTTTTCCGTGGATTTTTCTTTTGGCTGTTTTTCCACGGCTTTTTTTTCCTCCACTTTTTTATTCTAGATATGTTTAGGGCACAAGTGGCGTACCAGGAGAAGTGTGGGGGACGGGTGAGTCCCCCCCCCCCCCCCACCTTAGACCCGTACTAAGAGTGAAATTCGTAAAAGCAGACAAACAAAGCAATCATTCCAAGCAAGAAGTTATAGGGGGTTGCAACTAATAAATTTCTGAAAATTTTCCTTTTAAACGTTGCAAAGGCACTAAAATTACTGAAAATTAGTTGTTTTGCAGGGCTGGACGGACCGAAAGTTCCCCGCTACCCCAAACCCCTTAGCTGAATTATCGGACCGAATTTTAAATGCCTACTTTTTGTGCCCCACCCCCCACCTCCCCCGTCCTCCAAACAAACTTCCTGGATGCATCACTGCCTCCCCTTACGTGACATTTACAAACTCGATCCGGTGTTATCTATACAAGGCTTAGTTTGCTACAGACGGTAACGTAAAGCTCAAAGAAATTAATTTGATAAAATTATTAGCACTAGTAATAATACCATAAGAGGTTGGTTCAGATATTGACAAAATTTTGTCCCCTCACGAGTTGCATTTCGAACTGAAAAAAGAAAACCGAGCACATATGCGAGGTGTTTTTATCGGCTTCGGAATGCAACGAGTAATTGAGAAAAGAAAAATTACATGTACTTAAAAACGAGGGTCGAGTGGTATTTCCTATGGCAATAACACGTTGCCGTGGTAACGCACGATGGAAGGACTACGGCGAAAATTATCGGACCACAAGAGCCTAGTTTAATATCGATCAAGCACCAGGTAAAAAAGAAAAATATGTGCGAACGGGGTTTTTATAACTAGCCTGGAAATGGAACGAGTGGGGATTGGGAAAAATTGTCGTTGCTTAAACTAGGCTCGAGTGGTATTCGCAATGGGAATAACGCGTTGCAGCAAAACGAAAGATGGAGGGATTCAGGCGAAAATTATCGCAAGATGGAGGAGCTAAGGCAAAAATTATCGTAAGATGGATGACTAAGGCGAAAATTATCACAATATGAAGTGATTAAGGCAAAAATTATCGTAAGATGGAGGACTAAGGCGAAAATTATCACAATATGAAGTGACTAAGGCGAAAATTATCGCAAGATGGACGACTAGGCGAAAATTATCGCAAGATGGAGGGACTAAGGCGAAAATTATCGCAAGATGGAGGGACTAAGGCGAAAATTATCGCATGATGGAGGGACTAAGGCGAAAATTATCGCATGATGGAGGGACTAAGGCGACATTTATCGTAAGATGGACGACTAGGCGAAAATTATCGCAAGATGGAGGGACTAAGGGAAAAATTATTTCATAATCAGTGATATTTATTACGAGTCAAAAACTTTAAACAGGAAATCAGTATGTGACGAAATATCATCTCATCTCGATTAAACTTCCTCCTCTGCCCGGATTTTATATCCATACACCTTACGAACAATGTAAATAAAGTGTAGTGTGAAAACTCATTCTTCTTCGATAGGATTGGTCGGGGTTCGTGACACTGTGAACCCGACAAGCAAGTAATCTTACTTCCTCGATGAAAGCAATTTCCAACCAGTTTGTTCATGGCCGATTAACGCTTTGAATTCAACTCGACTGGTGAAGCTATTAGCAACTCATGACATTCTCCTTGTCCTCTTCATTTTATGCAACACGCCAACCACAAGGGAGGTCCTCCCCCTCCCCCACTCCCCCTTCCCTAACTCCCCCTTCACGCAGTGGCCCAGCTATAATCAAACCATAAATTGCTCTTACCCTTTGCGCTTGTTAATTGCTTACTTAGTACTGTCCTCGTGGGATGAACCGGAAGTTAAAGAAGTGAGACAGACCTGAAATAAGGCAGAAAAATTTTTAATGGACCTTCTTATGGACCTAACACTGAAAGACTGTTTGCATCAGTTAAAAATCGATGTTTACAGGAATAATTTCTGTAAAAAGATAAAGAAAAAGAAACGTTACACTAACAGCGAAAATCTTACACGAAAAATACCTAACATTCAAAGTTTGTCACGGAGTTAGATTTTATTTGAAACATGACGTGACCGACCCTACGGATTCTGAATTATGGCACAGTAGCCCTAAATGCTAGAAATTTTTCCCCCACCTCTCAGCTACTTTTTTAAGGCATTTTAAGGCCGTTGGAGATGGATCAACCAACAGGGGCGGTTGTGCAGTTATCCAGAATTTTTTTGATTTTAGTCCTGGTAATGTTATCTCAATGAAATGTAAGTCCGTAGTAGAGGCTTACGGTCTTTCCAAATTATTTTTAGTGTATGATTTGCGCTGTTGTGCTAGTTAACAACTCAAAACCGGACAGGCTTCAGCAAGCTAAAATTCATAAACAGAAAAAAAGCAGAAAGCTTGTAATGGGGGCTCCATTCTACTGAATGTTAGATACCCACACTTAGGCCTATTAATGACAGTGGATCACTTAAAATCAAGCTGCTCTCTACCCATAGAGATATCGAAACTGCCAATAATAGGCCTAAATGTGGGTGTCTAACACTCAGAAGATTGGAACCCCATACAAGCAGTAGGTTCTGCTTTTTAGCTTGCTAAAGCCAATCCGGTTTAGAGCTTGTTAATTTGTCACCAGAAAGTTGCCACCAGAAGTAACGAGCCCAAACAGCCAAGCTGAAAATGACCTGCAGAAAAATATGCAGATAAACTGAAATTAAAGGGATATACCTCCCGGCGCCATTTTTCTCGATCCTCCACATCAAGTACGGCCCCAAAGGTCTGTTTCCTTACCGTTAGTCTTTCCCTTGCTAAAAATCCGTTTTAAAATGTGGCGTCTAGGAGATTTTCTGTTGAATATTGGGGAACTTTATGTATATAATGCATTGCGCGCCTACAATGACCTTGACGTTTTATTTGTGTGCGCGCAGTACTATTTTTAATCATTTGCTAGTAATTAAAATGAGATCAAAAATCTAAAAGACTAATGCAGTAAAAATTAAAATTATTTATTCCAATAGATCGCCGAAGCAAAATTATAAGACACTAGTCTAGAAAATTATAAATTGTGAATTTAAAATACAAGAATCATTCCGGTTTGTGATGACACAATTCATGCGTTCACGCTGGCTTGACTATTAGGCGCAATGCCAACTGAGATAGCTGCTTCGTTTTCGTTACTGTTGACCTTGACTATGGTAAATGCGCGGATGCGATCGACGCGAAGGCTGTTATAAGGTAGGCGGAAGGTTATAAGGCAGGCGGTAACTACAAAAACTGTACAAAATCCTCAAAAATGTTGGCACCGAAGTGAAGGCAAAATCTGCACAAAAAGTGAAAATCATTACTGAAAATTACTTGCTCGGAATTAAAAACAATTCGTCGTGAAGGTCTTTCTATACCAGCAGGATTTTAGCTATATCGATTTCAAGGTTACTACGTCCTCATTACGTTCTGTGGTTTGACTTTTAATAGCTCGTAACTCAGAATGGTCCCTGCTCTTAGTCGATTTTAAAGATCTTTATTTATTCAATTGAGAAACCGTTATCTCACTTTTTATGTTCAGTTTTTTCCGTCTTGCCTTGAGTTCACCATTCATATCGAACCGTTCCTTCTTTTCCCTTTTCCGGGAAGATAAAAATACGGAATCGAAATCTGATCGACGAGTCGAACGATTTCCTCTGTATACCAAACATTCCGTACGAGGATGTTTTAGAATAACCTCAAGATTATGCAAATTAGATACGAAAAAAAAAAGAAACTGGAGACCACGTCGTCCTTGGAATGCGCTATTGTTTGCTGACAACTAGTATTTTTTTTCATGTATTTTCTTACCCACGTGCACCTTAGAAACGCGTTTGTCACGTGAATGCAAAGAAGAAACTGGAGATGCCTTTGAGGATTTACGCGTCTTATCTTGTCCTGTACAACGATTGGCACTAGATAGCGACATTCTAAACCAGTGCCGAGTTGAAGACGAAATTATGGTGGCGTTGGTAGAGCTTCCTGTAGATGACCCCATCAGCAACTGTTAAGAGGAACCTGGCAAAGTTCGTGCCAGTCTGGGTATTGGGGGAAACTACCAAGCTCTTTCGGCAGCTATGGGGCCTATTTTGGCCTATTATCAGAGGTTTTCCGGTTTGAATTCCCAGATTTGCCCTCATTAGATTGTAAGGTTCAAAAGTGGGACGGTTCATCCATACGAGCTTTAGTTTGATTAGAGGACGTAAGAACCAAACTTGCCGCATTAACTACCATCTTGCTTCATGAAATGCGATCTGGTGTGAAGGGCAGTTTCAACAAATTTCACTTGCACTCATAACGCATAAAAATAACGAGCTCTGTTTTTCAGGAGCAGGGCACTGGCTAAGAATTTTTTGGTCGGAGACAAATTGGCAATTTTACGCCCCTACCATCACAGCAATTTTATATCCACCCCCACCACGTCGGAAGAATCCAGTCTTTTTGTTCTACTTTTAAACTAAAATGAAAACGAAAGCTGTTTATTTGGTGAAAACGTACACAGCGCAGGTTATTCCCAAGGGCCTCCTTACGCTACTCCTGATCAGCTCCCCCCCCTCTCCCAAGAAAGATTGATCAGCTCCGCCCCCCCCCCCACGTTAGCCGCGCCCTGATCAGGAGTAGCGTAACCCCCCCCCAAACAAAAAGTTACCAAAAGTGATTTACATTTACTCTTTATTATGATCAATGTCCTTTTATATTTTTATGTTGTAAACCGGCACACACAAGTTCTTAAACAACTTCGGGTCACTTGATAAATAAACCTATTATTATTATTACATAGCGCAGGTTATACCCAAGGGCCTGCGTACGCTACTCCTTACCACCCCCCTCCCCAAGACAGACTTGAGAGGGGGTGAAAAAGCTTACCCAAGTTCAATTTCTTTACTGCGTAAAGTGAAAAAAGTTACCAAAAAACGTGAACTTGGGTAAGATTTTTATATTTTTTACCTTCTATTCGGTTTTTCTGGGGGTGGGGGTGGGTGGGAGAGACAGCCCCACGTTAGCCATGCCCTAATCAGGACTAGAGTAACACCCCCCCCCCAACAAAAAGTTACCAAAAGTGATTTTCATTGATTCTTTATTATTAGCATATCTTGAATGAACAATTTCAGTGTAGAATATAAGACTACAGTTCACTATTTTTCCTTTCCGTTGTCATTAATTGTGAAGTATGTACTTTGTTTTAAAAGCTTTTAAGAGGTGATTTTCGTTTATGTGCAGGTTTTCGAAGCACGTAAAGTTGTCACTTCTTCATCCTGGATGCTTTACACTCCCAGACTTAAATGTCAGACTGACAGAGCGAGGATTCGAACCCACGACCTGTGAAATAAAAGGCCGAGGTCCTACCACTGAGCCGTTATGACATTTTGGACTTAGACGGCAGACTGCCAGAACGGGGAATCGAACCCACGACCTTTGAAATCAGAAGCCGAGGTCCTACTGCTAAGCCCTACTGACATATTGACACAGCGTGGTTCAGTGGTAGAACGTCAGCCTTTGGTTTCAAATGTAGTGGGTTCGATTCCCCACTCTGGCAATCAACGTAAAAAGGTTTGTATCTGTATTTATTAAACTCTCTGAGCCGACTGACTCGCCGCCCTGTTTAATTTCACTCCCAGAAGCACTGCTTGAGCCACACGCACACCATCTATGTCGTTATTGTTTAGAACTTTTTCTCAGTTGGTAAAAAAAAACACAAGTAACCAGAGACGACCAGAAAACGCCACTGCAGCAAAAAAGTGGCTTTAAGTGACCTCTTCAGGAAAAAGTGACTTTTAGTTGAGTTAGTGACCTGATCCTTGACCTGATCAGGTTACAAGTGCTCACAACTGAAATTCCACTTTTGTACGAAGCTACCGTTTTGAGAGACGCTAACTAGTGAATATCGTGTGGTATGGCCGGTGATAGGACGCCATCTTGGACTGAAATCCCCCCACTGATTTTGTTATTGGCTCGAGTTACCTTTTAAGTCGAAGAACCAAACGGTATGCCAAATATTCTGCGGGGCGTCCCGTGTCTGAGGTTGGGCTGTTCAGAAACATCAAAGGAACCAGCTAAGTAACAATCAAGTTGCCAAGCTTCGATGGAGACTCGAAGATGGCCCTCTCCCTCCCACCGGGCTAAAATCCTAGGGAATCTGGAAATAATCTCTCAGACCATGGTCAGTAAACTATCAGGCTTGACCTGCAAACGATACACGAATGGAGGGGGGGGGGGGGGAAAAAGGGGGGGGGGGGAGGGGAACCTTGCTAGCAATAGAGGCGTGTGCATCAGTACAGTGCCACCCTGAAGAGCACGGTTTTTGTACTTGGGTACACTATTGGTAACTAGTGTCTGATGCATACTCCGCCATGCCACGCTGCAGGCCAGAAATCACACGCCACGTGTGCCACCGCTGGTCGTGGTTGCGTCTACGCCTCGCCACCCACATCCATGCAGTGGTGTGTCCACGGGGGAGACCGGGGGGCGGGGGGACGTGAAGGGCATCTCCTCGTTGCCATTTTTGAGGAAACCGAAGTTCCCCCCACAAAAAAAATTAGGACTGAATGGCAGAGTGGCCCATTGTTTTTATGAATTTTTGTTTAATATAGTGGATATAAAGTCACCCCCCCAAAAAAAAAAATGTTATGACAGGCTGGGTGGGGGCTCCCCCCAACCAATAGGCCAGCCAGTGGTAAAAACGAGAAGCTGTTATCATTATCAATACCATGACCACTAAATGACCGATACAGAATCTCGTCTGCAGCAAGCCAACAAAGATAAAATCTCACTCAGCTTCAACCACTTTCGCATTCCAATTTTCACCGATATTTAAAAGTTATTCTATTTTAGGCAACAGTTTAAAAAAAAGTTTCAACAATTAAAATAAACATTCAACATAGCACACTAAATAAATGTAATTATAATTGCGTCTGGTCAACAGTGCTTTATGTCACATATTCATATTTTCATACTCGTTCAACTTTTTTAACCCCCCCCCCCGCCCTTCCAGACTTCGAAAAAATTGCATATTTCATAACATGATTAGTTAGATCTCAAATAATCAGTGCTATTAAATATACAACATTTTCTAAAGTTGAAAGTGTGATTTGGGGGAAGGATTACAAAAAATGGGGGGGGGGGGGGGGGATCCTCATAGTCTTGCGGGGGGGACTGCTTATAGTCTGTGGGGGAAATGGGCACCCTTGCACCAGTGTTTTTTTCCAATTGCAGTACAAAGTGTCGTTGCAAAATTTGAAATGGAAATAAAATTTACCGACAAATAACCAAACAGTCGCCAGTCAGGTTCTTTTTAAAAACAGTAAAGATTTGTAAACATCGGAGCTGTAGTGAGCAGAGAGAGTAAACATGTTTCAACAAAATGACGATAAAACTTCAGGTGTATGTCTGCACACTTTTGTAGTGACGTCATTTTCGACTTGCCCATCTTTTTGGAATCATTTTCGCATAAAGATACCCCGACACGATAAAGTCATTTACGCCTTCTCCCAACAATACCGCCACATTTAAGAGGGGGGGGGATATTGAGGCTTAATGGCGCGTCGACAACTTGGTCATTAGCGCCAACCTCAGTCACAGTACAGTGGTCCGGGTTGCCACTGCACCACACATTACAGAGATATTATTCAAACCCCTCATCTAAATCTTGTCATACATCTGTACCTCCTGCATAAATTGAAAAACACCGGACAGGAGGACAGACCAAAGACTGGCGTTAATCCATTATTCTAACAATGTTTCAACAATGTCGTATTCCATATCTCAAATTTGATGTAAACCTCAGTTATTGTAAGCCCTGGCGATTTGTTGATTTTTGACTGGCTTTCCTAGTTCCCAACTTAAATTCCCATCCGAAAGCAGGAATGATATTTGGTAAGACAAGAAGCGCCTATAAGCTTCCTTCTTGATTAAGAACGTACTTCCGGTTCGCGCCACTAGCAAACGTAGTAGGCGGCCATGCAGCGGGAAGCAACGTCATCAACCCAAATCGCGTGTATAATACAACTCGTGGCGTCCTGGAAAAAAGCCAAGTAACAAAAAACAATTGACTCTCCCGTCACTTTAGTTTGCTTTTTTACTGACAACAACGGCTAACAATTGTGTACACAGAGCTTTTTTTGTTTGAAAATTCATCAGTCACGTCTTTGAGTGAGTGTCTTCGAAAATTAACCCGGTTTGGTTGGATCAATCAAAGATAACTCTCGTTGTTTCCATACGTCACAAATTGGTAGCATCTTTGACCCCAAATCATCACCAGAACAATTCGTCATCGGATCGACTCTCATTCACATGACAGCAATATACTGCAAGACAGTCTTGTTTTGAAGAGAAAGTAGGTGTTCATTTACGTACTTGCTGTTAAGATACCGTTGACGCTTTAATCGCTATTTTCTGAAGTATATATTTCTAGGACGATAACACTTAAAGGGATATACCTCCCAGCGCCATTTTTCTCGATCCTCCACATTAAGTACGGCCCCAAAGGTCTATTTCCTTAGAAAAAATGGTATATTTCCTTACCGGTTTTTTTTTTTTTTAATTTTGACGAGCCAATTAATGCTTGTATGGCTGAACCGACTCAATTTTGAACATTACCAGATTTTTTTAGAGAAGAAGAAATCTGGTAAAGGGAGGTGCCAGCCCAGGGATTCGACCCGGGAAACCTCCGATCATCGTCCAAAAGATTGTCCAGAATTTGCCAGAATACATCCCATAGCCGCTGAAGGAGCATGGTAGCCTCTCACGCTACCCTGGCCGGCAGTCCTGGCGGGGACTTTGGCAAGGTCCCCCTTCCAGGAGTTCGACCAGATACGCAAACCTCCAGCAACCAGGCTGAGCTCTCTCACAGCTCAGCCACGATGACCACTTTAGTCTTTCCCTTGCTAAAAATCCTTGTTAAAATGTGGCGTCTAGGAGATTTTCTGTTGAATATAATGGAACTTGATTTACTAACGACCCGTCACTAAATCATGCATTGCGCACGTACAATAATCATGACGTTTCATCTCTGTGTGGACATCTACTAATTTTCTAATAATTACCATGAGATCTAAAATCTAACAGACTAATGCGGTAAAAATTAAAATTAATTATTCCAATAGATCGCCGAAGCAAAATTATAAGACACTAGCCTAGAAAATTATAAATTGTGATTTTAAAATACGAGAATCATTCCGGTTTGTGACGACACAATCAATGGGTTCACGCTGGCTGGACTATTAGGCGCAATGCCAATTGAGACAGTAGCTACGTTTTCGTTGCGAGGAACAAAGCTACCGTCTCAGTTGACCTTAGCTGTAGTAAATACGCGGATGTGATCGTCGCGTGGGTGTTGTGAGGCAGGCGGAAGGTTATAAGGCAGGCGGTATGTTGCTTTAACGCAATATAAACTCACAACTCACCCACCTGACACAGTGAATTAATGCAAATAAATGCAATGAACGCCCCCCCCCCCGTTTCTATCATCTTTTCTTGTTGGTCTGTAGTTGATTCGTTTGCCACTGTGCGTCCAAGTTACCCAACCTCGGCGAGCATGGTTTGTTCGGTTGTTTATTTACTGCCTGAAGCGTAATTGGAATGCTAAATGTAACGGCAGCCATCTAGAATTAAGCTAGATCAGGAGATTATGACGCGACATCTCGCACGATCTATGCGATCAGTACATGCATCAGCACCAGGGTGTTTCTTCGCAACCTGAGTTCCGCAGGTTAATTTTCGAAGGCACCCTTTGAGATGCGGTTCAGGGTTGACGTCACACCACGGCCCGAAAACAGCCAATCGCAGCCACTCACTACAACTCGAACCGCCTAACTATCTTGTTAGATACTGGGCGCCTTCGATAACTACCAATCCAAACTCAACCAAACTCATCCATCTGGAGACAGTTTGGAACCGCTAACATACCGAATGCCTATAAACAAACTCCGCTCTGCCTCCAAACTCCTTATCTGGTCGCTTCTTATTTGATCGCTCATTTGCCGTATTGTAGTAGCAAAAGTTAGGAGACGGGTTTATATATATATATATATAATGTGCAATATGTATACTTTTCAGTAGGGATGTGCGGTACTCGAAAAATTCGAGCCGAGCCGAATATGAAACCTGTACTCGAACTTAGCTCGCTGCTCGCGTTCCTACTCGAAAAACTCGAATCCGGCGAAAATGCGATAACTTCGTCAATTTTTGACCGATTTTGACATGCCAATATACCAAATCGAACGTCTCGACGAGAGCTTTACAGTGGTGCAGATTAAAAGTCAATAGCTCAAACCATTTTAAAGGTACATCCTTAAAACTGGAAAACCATGCCCCACAAAGTAAACTAAGCATCATCTTTGTTTTTATTATTTTAACAAATTAAAGAGAAACTTGCGAACAAATATTTCCATCGAATACTCGAACTCGGCTCGATACTCGATTCTTCTGTTGCAAACTCGGCTCGAATTACAATTTTTCTACTCCCACACCCCTACTTTTCAGTGCACCACGCATTCACAATGTATAGTAGTTTCCTGTTGGTATGCTGTCTTTCCAACTTCATACGTCAAGCGCACATTAATTTTCTATCATCCTCCAGTATTTCTGTACCAAACAACACGTTGAATTACTGAAGTAGTGTTAGTGCGTCCTTGTTTTTTATTAACTTTAATTTATTTTGGACGCTGAATCTAAGGGTGAAAACCGTTTGTCTCTGTCTGGTACCGTACCATAGATAATGAGCTATGGGGGAAAATAGCAAACTTTGGAAATAGCGTGAAATGACAACAATCTTGTAGCAATGTTTAAAATTACTGTTAGCACTTTATTCTTTTTCCGTGTTGTTATTTATAATACATACAATTTGTTATCTATTACCGCATTCTTTTAGTAGCAACGGGAAACTAATCATAAATAAATAACGGTTGACTAGCAAATAGCTTTCGGCGAGCGAGAATGACTTGTTGTGTAAACGCGCCCTAACTGGGGGAACTCGGGGCTAACCCTGCAAGATAATCGACTACCTACCAATCAGAAATGAGATGAAACAAGGAGGTGGCGGGAGCTTGGGGGTTGCATTTATTTTCATTAATTCATTAATTCACTGTGTCAGGTGGGCGAGTTTATGTTGCGTTTGGTGTTGTAGAATTACAGAAAGTAGTGATTTGTGTTCAAAATAATTCTGTCTTGTAGTTTATTGCTGGTGGCGTGAAGAGCGTCGATACGATGACCATTCATTGTGGTGACGATTTTGGGTTAAAAATTCTACCAATTCGTGACACGTGGAAACACCCCAGATACTTTTGCTTGATCCAAACGGATAAATTTTCAAAGAAATCCTTGGAATCTCCGGAGTTTTTGATCGGTAGTGTGGTTCGACGACTACGCTAACCAGTAGGCGCTGGGATTGGGTGGAGGTAGTGGGTGGGTGGGGGGGGGGGGGGAGACTTAGTTTTTGGCCCATCTTCTTACTACCCTAATTTTAGGACGTGATGCAGAAAAGGTTAAATTGAAGGTACGCCTGTGTTTTTGCGAATGTTTGAAAACGAGTAGGTCCTTCACCTTTAAAAACACAAATTGTTATTACAATTTACGTGGTCCAAATTAAATCGTTGACAGATGTGTTTTTATTTTTGCAATTACATCAAATTTGTTGGCGCCCGAGGTAAACCGAGCCGATGTTTCTTTTTTTTCTTTCTTTTCTTTCCCGTTATTATTTTGTTGAGCATCGGTGATTTCTTTTCGCTGAGCATAAATTACCACAGGGTGCATCGCACAAAGCATCATGATCTAAACCGTACCCTACCTTATCGAAGATGCAATCTTGCCAAGGTAACTTACGCTCGAGGAAGCACAAGATCTATTTTTGCACTGGGTTTTATCGCTGTTTAGATCTAAACTTCCACAAAGTCAAGGACGGGCCTTGGCTTCGTCCCATTTCAGTTGAAAGATAAAGAATATGGAGATTGGTAAGGAAATCGTCCTTTCTTCCACTGAAAGTGTAGCCGGAAACCAATTTAATTTTAATTTAACTTTAATTTATAGCATGGCGGCTGTAAATTAAAGTCTCTCAAGTTTTAGTGTTGTAAAACTGATATCGTTGTTTTGTTTGTTTTCTTTTTCTAGGTCTGTCTGCCACTACGGAAGCCAGGTGTCCTTGAAGTCGTTGGGCTATATATTTCCTGTTACGTAATTCTGCTGAAAAAGAGAGGTTATGTTGTCAAATATCGTATCTATAAATTGTTTGTGTTTGTACGTTTTTTTCATTTGTTTATTTTTTTTGGCTGCGGCCTGTCTGTGTTATCCTCTTGATATAGCTACAACCACACAAACGCAACTTGGTGTTTCAACGTGTTTCGCTCAACGGTGCGATTGGTCCTGGGGCTTTGCATCATCAGCTCATTGGTTGGACCTGATTAACCAGACTCCTATCCATTAGTCCCATCCGTTGGTCAGTGGTCCCATCTGTTGGTCATTGGTACCGTCTGTTGCTCATTGATGCTGTACGTTGGTCATTGGTATACCGTCCGTTGGTCAGTTGTCCCGTCCGGTGGTCATTGTTACCATCCGTTGGTCATTGGTCCCGTCCGTTTGGTCATTGGTACCATCCGTTGGCCAGTGGTCCCATCTGTTGGTCATTGGTACCGTCTGTTGCTCATTGATACTGTACGTTGGTCATTGGTACCGTCCGTTGGTCAGTTGTCCCGTCCATTGGTCATTAGTACCATACGTTGGTCATTGGTCCCGTCTCATTGGTGCAGTTTCGGTGTGCGTTCTGATTGTTGCGCCGTCTTCTGGCTACACACGGCTGCATTTGCTTCGACTTCCCTTTCACTTCAGGAATGATTGATTCTTTTCCAAGGGTCATTGATAATGTCTGCACTACGACTTATTGTTTAACCTGTATGTATTTCAATCTACTTTACTTGACTTTATTGAGCGTACGTCGGTCATACACCCATGCGCTCATAGTTAAAAACTGACCTAAACCTAAATAGAAACACCAAAACCATGGCAAACATGATAAACAAATGCCAGTACTCCAATAACAGAGAGCCAAGGATTATGGTAACAATACTTAGTCGATGTATCATATGTGTTCATGCCAGTTGTTGCCCACCCTTGACTACCAAGTTAGGAAATGGTTACCAAGGGAAGCTATCTACCGTTCCAACCATTTACGCCAATGAAAGCAGAAGATACATTTCTCGGCCTACAGAGTGAGAATTTTTTCTCCCCAATAACTTGCTACCAGCCTAAAAAATTAGCTTACTTATTTAAGAGTCACCTTCCTTTAAGCCGCGACAATTGTCGGATGGCGAGCGAGCACAGTACCACCAAATTACTATCATTAAATCTGAACTAAAATGATAAAGGTCCAATTTGTCTTTATCTTTAGTGTAAGGACAACCAGTTTAGTTGTGTTTCAACCAGTTACCATCCGTCTATACATTGCTAAAATTAACCGAGCTGTCGGTCGCCATGGACTTACGGTTACTGGATCATTACCAACTAGATTCTATTTCGCATTCCATCAGTACAGCATTAAAAACGCTCCAGCGGCACGGTGGGATTGAAGCAAGTCCAATATTCGCGTCTGGATCGCTCACTAAACTAGCCTAAAGGCAAATCGTCATTATGCCATGCCGCGAGTTTGTCAGTAAGCGCCGGTGCACACGTGCGTTTTTTGAACGCTGCGGTGACGCATCCAATCAATGCACACGTGCGTTTTATTAACGCGCGTTGACGCTGCGGTGCCGCTTCGGTGACGTATGAGCGCGATCGGTTCCCTAACCTCGTGTACAAAAAATTATAGTTTGAAACCAATGAGACGATGTTGCTTTTTTCGCCTACCTCGTGAACAAAAAATATATTTTAAAACCAATGCGACGAATTTTGGTAGATTGATGTACTAATTTAAGACGTACCAGGGGAAAATGTTATACATCCTTTGCAGATTAACTAAAAAATTCGGATAAGTTCTTCAATTACTTCCCAATGAGTCTTCAATCATTTCTGCAGCAACATTTCATATTTCAGGATAGTTCTTTACTCCCCCAATAAACAATTCCATGTCTATTTCTTCGAAATTGGACGCCATTTTCGGTAACGCTTTTGCGGTAAACGGCGGACGTATGCACCGCTCAAGTCACCCAAGGTACTCAGAGACGCAATTGTTTTTTTTTTAACGCTGCGTACCGCTGCGTTGACCGGGGGGGGGGGGGGGGAAGAATTGCGGTACAAAACAACCGCACGAGCGGTGGGCGGAAACGCAACGTCGACGTAGGTACGTGTGCAGTATCCAACAGATGGCACGTAAACCAAACCGCAAATGCGGTACCGCAGCGGCGACCGCACGTGTGCACCGGCGCTAAGCTTGTCCAAAGGGTTAACGATACAATAGACTAAATTAATACAGATGCAAAAATGTTTCCGTTGCCTTTTGGACTTAAATGTCAGCCTTCCTGAGCGTGAATTGAACCTTCAACCTCTGAAACCAAACGCCAAGCCCTACCACACAGTCAAACTGACACGGCCAAAAGAAAGCGACCACCGGCAGCATTTAACACGCACACATACAAACAAGCAAAAACTTTCCAGACGCCCCTTGAGGGCCACTTGTTTCCGCGCTATTATGTCTGCAGGTTTAAATTTGCCGAAGAAAAGTATGACCGGCTATCCCTTGATGGGCATAACCCAGCTTATTTTTAATACACGCGCCATGGCTGTTTGTTGTGACATGCATATCACGTGACTGGGCTAGTCCAATCAGACGGCCAAACAGCCGTTGTTCTCGTTCGTCATTGGCTAAGTCATGGTGACGTCACGGCAAACAGCCATTGCGCATGGTTTAGGTGCCTTTATTACCTGTGAGACAAAAATTATTCTATATTACTCTAACTGTACATGAATGATGGAATTAGTTGTCAGGAAAGTGAGAGCGCTCCTGTGGTTCCTCGTTTCCCGATTGTTCGCATCATTCTCTTTAGGGTTACAGAAAAATCGATGTAGATCAGTGTGGCCAAATAGAAAGTACGGTTTGTCTGGGAAACAACCCCGAAAAGTCTAGATTTTATCCAAAAGCCTGTAGATTCTCACCAATACGCTAATTTCACAACTTTGATGGTATAAAGCACTCAATTTTGACCTTGAAGACGGACCTTTTTTTGGGGGGTGAAACCAAATAAATAAAAACCTTTGGTTTTTTAACTTAAAAAAAATGTTTAAAAGGGTGCTGACAGGCAGCGCCATCTGGTATTGGCATCGCTAATGTCGCGTAGCGTTATTGTTTAAGTAGCAGGAGAATGTCCGATTCTGTCGTGTCGTGACGCCACTGGTCAGTGCAGATGCAAAACAACGTCACTGGTGCACACAATAGTTAGCAATATTCAAACCAACATTCTTCTTACATACAAATAATTGAAGCTTAGTTAAAAGTCTGGAGATTTTAGGTAATTTTAAGCAAAAGTCTGGATGTCTGGGACACTGTCAAAAAGTCTGGAGAAATCGTGGAAAAAGTCTGGAGATATAGTAGCCCGCGCCTTTAGTCCATGCATGTTTCTTACTGGTTAAACAAAAAAGCTTCTACCAATCTTAAATTAAGGATTTTTCATTGATACGGGACACACGGCAGGAAGACACGTTTTTCTTCTTCTATGGGGTGGCGTTCAAAGGCTCATTATGAAATTCCCTGATTTTTCCCTGAATTTTTGCGGACTTCAATTGTTAAATTCCCTGATTTGCGGTAAATATTTTTCCAATTCCCTGAATTTTTGCGAACTTCAATTGTTAAATTCCCTGAATTTTTTCCCCGGGTTTACCAGGTAGAACGCTACCCTGTTAATCTCATCTGGATCATGTTCGGTCAGCTCATCAATCGGTGGCAAGTCATAACTTTTCTTCCGCAAAACTGATTCTGGCAAAAATAGACATAATTTCTGCGAGTTTGGAATTCCATTTTCGCTGAATCCACTTTCGTAGAATACTGACCTCAAAATTTATTTCAGCAAATATGAGCATTTTTTTTCCTACGTGATCAGGAGGTCAAGAGCGCGGCTCTTCCCGAATGGGTAAGGATGGGCTGCGGCCAGGGACAAAAAAAGTGTCCCTTTCAGTCCTAGCTGAAAAGGACATTAATCCGAATTTGGCATTGCTGTAGTGAGATTTTAATTGCTTACGACGGCGAGTATACTTCATTCTCACATGAGCCATGGATTCAGAAATTTATTACCAACCAAATGTTCCGCCGGAAAGGATCTCTGACGAGGCTAACTTTCTAAAAACCTAAAAAGTAATTACATTAGTGTCGTACCCTCTACAGTTTAGGTTCTGTCCCAGTTTCAGTGTGTTTTTAGGAAGTCTGCTTCGTAAAAAATCCAACTTAAGGCCGATAATTCGGTTTATAATAAATTTAATAAATTTATTAATATAATAAATTCCGCCTGCCTCATAACAGCCACGCGCAGATTGTCATCCGCATATGTGACCATCGCACCATACAAGGCCAACTGAGATAGTAGCTGCGTTCTTCGCTGCGAACTCAAAAATTAGCACATGCACACACGCACAGATGAAACGTCAAGGTTGTAGTAAGCGCGCAATTTAAGGATCATATAATCACAGGATGTTATTAAATCAGTACCTAATATTCAATAGAAGATTTCTTAGAATTCTAGACTAAACAGTTTAAAAACGGATTTTTAGGAAGGGATTGACTAACGGGAAGTAAATAGATCTTTGGGTCCGTTCTTGATGTGGAGGTTCGAGAAAAATGGCGTTGGGAGAAATGTACCTTTAAATCAAAGAATACGAATATTACCCCCCCCCCCCCCCCCCGCTCACCCACCCTCACTTCCGGCCTTGTTTTTCTCTGTCTTATCAGGCTACAGGCTACTTACACACCAAAAATAAGTTACAACCCAAGGACTACGACAAAGAACCTGAAAAAAGATTAAAAGAAAACAAAAAACCTTGAACGAAATAGCGTGCTTATCTTAAAAGGATGGGAGGAACCCGCGTGCTGTGTGGGTGCGTGAGGCCCCTGCGATGGCGTCGGCTCTCTTTTTTGAAGTACAACCGACCAATTAAAATGGAATGCAAACCATGGTTGAACTGCTGGCATGGTTACAGCGTCTATGATCTATATGGAAAACCCACGTCGCATTCACCTATCCCCCCCCCCCCCCGCCCGTCATGACAGCATATTTTGCATACTGAAGTAAGTATGCATGAACATGCATATATATAAAAAAAAAAAACAACATACAAGGATGATCAGCCGGGTTCATTGTTATTCAAGGGAGGAAGGGAATAAATTCGGCATGATGTCCATGTATAATCCGTGATTAATATTACGGTGACCTGCGTAGGTTTCATGTCACTGGTATGTGTATTGCCTAACCAACTCATCGTTTCACATAGAGAATAAAAGAGTTAAGTTAGAGAGACGGGAGAGTGGGGGGGGGGGGGGGGAAGGGCACATGCAAAGAGAGCTACGTAAGGTCGATATGCGCACAAAATCAGTCAAAGATTACGCCAGAAATGCTTGAAGGAAAATAGGAAAGAAGTGTACGATTGTAGCAATGCCTAGATATAGTTTGTTCCACATTATGTTTTCAGAAAACTGACTGGATGACGACTCGTTTCCTTGCACTTAGAGCGCAAAAACATGTGGATATCACATTTGTACACTCAACAAAATTACTGTTAGAGTTTACGAAAGGGATGTTTACGGATTTTTTGCACTCGTAGTGGAAGAAAACGTGGCGTCATATAGTCAGTTTTCTGAAAACATAATGTGGAACAAAGTATAGGGATAGAATCAACATCGTGGGCTATTTTCAAACCCACACGTTAGGCAGTGGCAAGATCAACTGAGATTGAAGATAACAAAGTCCAGTTGTTGCCCGGAAGACAAAAAAAAAAAAAAAAAAACCACAATGCATACAAGACAGAAATTTAATTTTCGGAAATTGATTGCGGCATATGCATGATTTCCTTGGTCACAATAAAATACAGATAATGAATAAAAACACAAGGACAGAAATGGGCTTACGCTGTGTGGGCCGCCATGTTGGATCCTTTGCCAAACATGGGCGCAAACATTTCTGCTTCTTACGGCCAAACCTGACTGGCAACTCGTGGCTGCAACACGACGAGGGATGGTGTAAGAAAGACGTCAAAATTCGATGAAGGTAACACCAGCCGTATTAGTTTAGCAATTTTGACTTTGTAGGCACGTAGTAACGCGTAGCATCGCATCAAATTTTCTTCTGTCTCTTTAGGGCTTTAAATCTGAAGATATTGCAGTTTTATGGTTTTAAGTTGCATTATTATATGTAGCTAAATTCTTGACCGTTTGAAAAAATCATCAACAAAATCAAAGCAAAATCATCAGCAAATAAAAACAAAATCATCGCAAGTGATTATTTCCAGATGTTGCAACTATCCTTACATCGTAAGTCATGTTACAACTTACAGCAAAAAAAAAAATACTTTTTAGGCATGTATTGGCTTGTGTTCAAGGGACACGCAGCCTGCCTTGTAACATTCCGCCTGCCTCATAACAGCTACGCGCAGATCGCCATCCGCGCATTAACCAGAGTCAACGTTAGCTGGGGTGGTAGATGGATTTTAATTTTTATCGCATTAGTCTTTTAGATTTTTGATTTCATGGTAATTATTAGAAAATTAATATATGCACACACAGAGATGAAACGTCATGATTATTGTAAGCGCGCAAAGCATCATAGATTAGAAAGTTAACTTTCTAACGGTACCTTCCTAAACGACCAAACAGAACGAACCAAACGCACCACTATTGGTGACAGTTTGGCTAATTCCCTGCTAATATCCGTGTTGATGCAGCTTGATTGACGTCAACATCGTCAGCAATGAATCTGTTTCGTCAAAACTGTTAGCTCGTGCATGCTCAAACCTCCACCCCAGCAAACCACCTACCTGAGATGGTTCGCAACGTGAGACTGTGGTAACTTGGGCCCCATTACAGAACTATGGGCCCGTGGGCCGGGCCTTGTGGATCTATGGGACTGGGAAATGAGCCAGTGGTGCCACATTCGCAGTGGCTCATTGAGAGCGTAACAAAAAGATATTCCGGCAAGGAATGGGCCCATGATTGTTGCGCCCACATGGCTGCCGTGCTAGTAACTGTGGTCTTCGTAGTACTCTTCGTTCTTTTCTTTGTATTCCTTGTCCAGTAGTTGTGTCTCTGTCACAACTATTGGACACGGAATACAAAGACAAGAACGTATTCTTATTGTTGTTGCTATGTTGTTGTTCTTGAAAAGAAAAACAAGAAGAGGTGCATAGGTGCCTAAGTACAGCAGAAATGATTACAAAGGCTGGGATTGTTGCAGATTGACAAGCTAACACGCCTGAGGGGGCCGAGGTGGATCCAGCATAATTACAGACATAAAGTTAGGCTGGGTTGGACCCAATGGGACTGTGATGGGGGTCGGTGGTGTCACGGCATTGCATGGTCGGGAGGCTTGTTAGCCTGGGGAGTTCCCAGTGATGCGGATCGTCTCCTTGAAAATAGTCGCAGGAGACCGTGGGCACAGGGAAAGATAGTCCGGTGAGCCAGTTGGCGGTGAAGCGGTAGGGACTGCGGCGGCCAATGGTGGAGGACTGCGTCAAGGAAAAGCTGATGGGCCTGGTCCCATCTCGAGGTAAAGAAGGCAAGGAGATATGAGCGGCGAAACTGGAGGGCTTGTATGAAGGTTTTAGATACTGAGCGACTTCTTGAGGGACTGCTGGGTGGATGCAGGCAGGAGATGGTTCGTGACTTGCTAAGTTCCAGGTCTCGAAAGCGTAGGAACGGTACCTGCAGTCTGACTGGAGAAGGCGTCGGACGGGTATGCGCTGCTCGGCTGCTTGACAATGGTAAAGCTGCTGAGTCGGAGGTGGACAGTGAATATGCTACAAATAAAACATTCCAATCAGGTCGAGAAGGCGACTTGATTGAAGGAAGGGACCAGAGGCCGTTGAAGCAAGCAGGCAACTTCGCGACCTGATTGGGTGGTCTTTTGCAATCTGTTGCATGATTGGTCCTATGTAGAGCAGAAGTGCTGTCTGGCTATGGTTGTGGTCCTAGAACATTTCACCGTAAGACTGTGGTAACTTGAGTGCCCCTAACGGGACTCTGGGCCCGTGGGCCGGACCTTGTGGGTCTATGGAACTGGGAAATGAGCCAGTGGTGCCAGTGGTGTCCAACGAAAGGTGTCAGGCGGAAGGCATGGCGCAATGGGCCGTGTGTACCGGGAAGGTCGAAAGGCCGCGTCCAGGAGGCACCAGGAGTGGCTGTCAGGAAAGGAGACCCGGTAGCATGATAACGGTCATCGTAGAAGCGACTATGTGCCAGGTTTCATGAAGAGTGGATGGCCTGTCCGACGAAGCGGAGCCACCTACGAAATCCTAGGTGGGCGTGCGACCTTAGTCTTGGTGGATGGAGGGTAGCCTGGAAAGGAAGCGAAAGGGCATGGTCTTGGCTGATGGGAGTCTGTGAAAGGGCCCAAGGTACGAGTCGGGGCCAGTGGACGATAGGGGCCGTGGGCTGTAGTGTCTGGAGACTGGCCGCTGGGTAGGCCAGAAGAGTCGGCCGCAGCGATGTCTGTTGGTTAGTCCATGACTAACGAAAGTAGTCAGTATATGTAGAATGGGCCAGAGCTCGTTACAGTCCATGGGCCAGAGCCCGTGTAACCCAAGTTTGTATACTGGAGATGGCGCCTTGGCGCTCTCGTAATCCAACTCTATGGGAGCAAAGACAAGCCAACACATTGCGTGGTGGCACTAGGAAGAAAGATGAAGCCGGGTCCGAGGCTGACACTTTTATAGGAGCCTGCACTGATGCATGCGCACACGGGAAGCTATGAGACTGGCAGGAAAGCCAACATTTCTCCAGGGACAAATCGAACATAAGGAAAGAAATGCTAAATAAGAGATGTAACTTACATTTTCGTCGGCAACTAAAAAATCATTTTTCGACTTCTGCAGTCAACATTTCTGAAAACGCCTCAGCTTGTGTGGATCCTCCATAACGTTGAATATTGGTGTTTACAAGGGTTTGAAGCTGTCAGTTATCTCTACTACCCAGTGTAGTTTTTTCAACAAAGTTTGTAGAAAACACTTGCCTCCTGGTTCCTTGGCGTCTTGTGTTTCAGGTGCTGACTATGTTGGCGGTTGGGCATACCAGCAACTAGAGCATTCGTCATGCTTATTGTATGAAACTCGACATAAGGTGGGTGTAAGAAACATCGGTGTTTTATAGAAAAGTTTAAACTCAACTTTGTTTGTCCCTATCGCTAAAAATGAGGCACGTTTTCCGTACTACTAGCGGTCTGGTAACTTGTCGATACGGAGTGCTATTTTTGATTTTGACTACAGGAAACCATCTGCAGACTCAATAGACTGTGATTAAATTTTTTAGAGAGTTGGTCCCGTTTGGACCTTTACTGGTTAAGATTTTCTCGTGGTTTTGAGAAGGGGGGGGGGGGGGCCCTTTTTGGTTTGCAAACCCCCCCCCCCCCCCCCTCCGACCAAATAATGGCCGGTAAGCAACGCTGCTTGATCGCGTTTTTCGCGCCTTAATCAACCAAATGGCAAATTCTTTCCTTTTCTAAACATTGATGGAGGGGAAAATTTCTAAGCGAAGATGCGAAATATACAACCCAAAATCTTTCAGTGTCCGTTCTATTGTTACTCTATTCGTTCCAGCATTTGGCCTGAATTTAATCACGTAATGGTCGTGTCAGAGTGTGTTGTAGATAAAATCGTCACCCGTTAAAAAGAACAAAGGATTATGTAGAGTCACGGTCAAGCTGTTGGTGGGAGAACAAAAAAAAAAAAAAAAATACAAAACAAAACCAAAAAAAAAAAAGAAAAAACAACACTGGTTGGTTCGGTGATGATGAGGAAGAGTACTACTTTCGTTGTGTTGATGTTATTGTTCGTGATGTTTCCAAGTGGGCGGCTTGAGCTACACACTCAGGTCTGTGTGTGTGTGTGCGCGAATATCTACAGCAAACATTATGAAAAAAGGCGTTTAAATAGCTTGAAGCGTTGCGTATCACGCCGCTAAGAAAAAGCACTTCCCGCTTTTCGCTGAGGGAATTAATTGAAACGTCTTAATTAGAATCGTGACCAAGTGGATCGTCAAGGGTGGTAACTAGGCAGATAAAGGAAATAAAAAAAGAGTTTAGGCTAAGGTGAGGGTGAGTGTCGGATTACCATGCATTTGGAAGTAGAGGATTTTCAAAGCGGGAAAGGTTCCCCGCGCTGCCGCATCCCTGCCAATGCCTCCCACTGATGTGAATAGTTTTCATCTGGATTGGGCGTAACGGTAGGCCCAGAGTGCATTATACAAGGAGCGACTTAAAGAAGAGCTCCTAAGTGCTCGAGGCGGAGTGACAATAAGAATATTTGTTTTCTTTCCGCAAAACGAGCACCATCCCGACTTACACCGGAAAGACCAGGGAGCTTGGATTATACGTAGCCTTGATAAGGTGGGCCCACCTTACTATTATGTATTACTGCGAGAAACCGTCCGAGATTTTGGGAGCTGCTTCCAACGCGTCTGACGTCTCTGCTCCCATTTCGCGCCATTTTACTGATTCTTGCATCTCATTGGCTTTTGATTTTGCTGATGAATCGACACAAAATTGGTCAACAAACGAACGAGTACTCATCATCAAACGTAAGCCGGACCGCTCCAATTGTTTAAATTGTTTTCAAGTGCATTAACCTACCAGTACAATCGACAATGCGACTGAAAATCGCAACGTTTGTTATCAGACGGAGAGCACCGTCACAAGAGGAGGAAGAGGTCCCTATAATAGGAGCAGAGGTGGAGGTGGTGGATGTGTTGGTGGGTCATTGTGACCAGTTGGAATTAGGTTAGGCCAGGGGATGAACTCGTTGGTTCGTTGAGTTGTTGAACTCTTTGGGGTGTTCATTCGTTGATTCGTCGATTCGTTGAGTTTGTTTGTGGTGAAGGTACATTGGATTAGGTTAGGTTAGTTTTAAGTAGTTTTTAAGTTTGTAGAAGGAGCGCATGACGTACGGTCTTTAGGCTCTAGTAAATAAATTCAAGCACCGTCACAAGCGATCATCGTAATAATACGCCACTGTATTTTGGTTTGGAAGTAATGACGTCACCAACTCTCGCCGTGGGTAATCGGGTAAGAATTCGTCGTTTTGTTTTAGTAATGCGTATTGTTGCATTCAGTAAAGATTGTGCGACCAGATATTTCGTAATTATTCATTAACTTCGTTAAAGACTACGCGCTGCGGCGCTAGTAGAAACAAACCTGGCGTCGTCTGCTTCGAGGATTGGTTTGGGAGCAAAAACGTCATCAAATGAATCTCGCTCGTGTATACTTTACCACGAGAAGTAGCTGTGCTATAGCTCAGACGCGTTCAACTGAGTGAACCGACCCGGTAGATAGTAGAAGGTCCCTGGGAAAGACCACACTAGAGCTTTCTGCTTCACTAATTATACAAATCAAAGCTTTACTCGTTTCCGAATGGTCGCCGACAAAGCAAACCACAGATTTATACAGTATATCTCACTTAAGACGACACGATTCACTTTCATTTTCATTACGTCCAATGTTAGGGAAATGGCGTCATCTTCGTTAATCATCGGACCTTTACGGAAACACGAAGTTGCTTCTCGGCAGCGTTCGGAGTAGTTATGCCCGTATTACGGCAGTGAAGTTACTGTCATGAATCATCGGGCTTTTGCGGAAACACAAAGATGCTTTTCGGTCAGGATACGTTTAATGGTGTTTCAAGGTCATGAAAATGATATGATATGACGTTTAGGCCTAACCCCTGCGCCGAAACAAACGAAATCACAGGTTGGTCGACGAAAAGTGATGGGGGCTAGTATCGCTACGCCAAATACAGAAACACATTGTAAATTCAAAACATCGCAAAATCGTAAACGTCGAAAACACCGTAAACATCAAAGACATCATCAGCAACGATGGACCTGTCATACTCAAATTAATACGAAAGTATTAATGCGTAAAAAAAAACTAACGTCGAATCTAGTAAGATTCGTTTTAATAATAATAAGTTTGCTGCAAATGCAACCGGAATGGCAAGGACCTGGTGGTCACTAACTGCCATTCGAAGTTAAAAACATAACTTAAAAATTGTAAAGTTTAAAAGTTTAAAACGAAGTCGGTTGCCCGGCTGTAAAGGTAGGGTTGATGGTATAGGGTTGGGGTCACGAATGCCTTACCACCAAGATTAGACCTACCAAGGACACAGTGGTCCCCGATGGCATCGCCAAACGTGAGGGACGAGTGAGGGGAAAAGCCGTACCATTGTCAATATTAAAAAAAAATTGATCAAGATAAAATAAAAATAAAAAGGTTCATCATAATAAAAAAAGCCATGGTCACCGGGAGAGACATGATCATGAACAAGCGGGCATTATTATTGGGCATACACCAGTCCAACAATCACCACCCAACTAGCAGGCGACAACATAACTGGGTCTTTTCAAAAATTTGGCAAAGTTAAACTCGTCAAGATGTTGTCTGAAGCTGTTGACGGAAGCAGCCGCAACGATCCGCTCAGATAAAGCATTCCACACTGGGACCACCCTAACGGAAAAAAAGTACTTCCGGCAATTAAGTGTGGCTGAGGGAAGTAATTTGTAACTATGAACCCTAGTCCTACCCAAATGGCTAAGGTCAAAGAATGGTAAATCTATTTCCAGAAAGCCGCGTAGAATTTTAAATGTCAAAATTAGGTCAGCCTTAAGTCGGCGCAGTTCAAGGGAGTCCAGCCCGAGACGCTTCAAACGCAGATAATAAAGCGGCTGTGCAAGGCCAGGCAGCCGCTTTGTAAAACGACGCTGCACCGATTCCAAATGGTCAATATCTCGCAACAGGTAAGGAGACCAAACCTGTGAAGCATACTCTAAAAGAGGGCGAACATAAATTGTAAAAGCACGGACTTAAGTTTCTATACAGCCAGAATTAAAAATCCGGTTTACAATTCCGAGACGACGATTAGCATTTGCCACTATGTGATTACAATCCGTGGTAAATTTTAAGGAGGAGTCCAACCAAACACCGAGATCCTCAACTGAACAATCACTCGTAAGAGTGGTCTGGTTCAAAACATGTGAGTGGTTGCTGTTAGAATGTCCTATATGAAAGGATTTGCACTTATCATCCGAAATAGGCAGCTGCCAATCCACAGACCAACGAGCCACAAAATTGACCTCGAGTTGGAATTGATATTTTGAGGTCGAGTTTACAATAGCAGAGTGCAGCTTTAGGTCACCAACAAATTTCTCCTGACTTGCATTGACTGGGTTGCAACGCAAGTCATTTAAATACAAAATGAATAGATATGGCCCTAAAACCGATCCTTGTGGAACCCCACTGACAATCTGCACTGGTTCCGAAAACGAGTTTCCAATTTTCACACGTTGGGTACGCCCAAGCAAAAAGGCCTCAAGCCAGCTTAAGAGTACTGCATCTAAACCATAAAATCTGAGCTTAAAGTGAAGTTTTCGGTGAACAACAGACTCAAGGGCTTTCTTAAAATCAAAAAGTACTACATCCGATGGCACACCAACATCTAGAGTGTCGGTCCACCGATCTAATGCCCTCAGCAGCTGACGTGTAGTGGCGCGACCAGTCACAAAGCCAAATTGGTCGTTCCCAATCAGCTTGTAAGTTTCAGGATAAACTGACATATGGTCCGGAATTATGGTTTCCATGATTTTGCATGGTACTGCCGTCAAGGCAATAGGCCAATAGTTGTGTGGATCTGCAGCATCACCCTTCTTGAAAATTGGAATTACATTGGTGGTTGACCAAATTGTAGGCAAACGACCCGAAGAAAAAGAAAATTTAAAAATATGGGCCAAGGGGGTACAAATAAAGGGTCTGATCTCTTTAAAAAGGTAAGCTGGTTTTATGGAAAGAAAACCAAAATACTCTCACAGAATTCCACTCGTGCTTTTTATGAAAACTATAATTTGAACATTTTAGAATTCAACTCCTTTCCAGCAACTTAATTAATCTGGAAAGGAGTTACGTGCTAAAACGCACAAATTAACGATTCGTAAAGCACTCGTGGTTTTAAGACTGATAATATTCTCCCATGTTGTCTGTCTGTCTTTCTTTATCCCGGGTCCCCATGCAGCCAAATGTGGAACGGCTGGTCGTAACTCTTTCCTGGGGTATCCACGTTAAAAATAAGTCGTATAAGTTTTAACCTAATTATATGGCTGCGAAAATATCACTATTGCTACCGTTAGTCTAGGCACCCAGCAAATCAGTGTGGAACAGCCCTGAACGAATTTGAAGCGAGGAAAGAAATTGTTTCTTCAAGCCAAGGCCGACTGGGGTAGAAATCGTGTCCATCTCCAGGCTCAACGCAAGTAACGCGCCGGACAGTTGACGCCTATTACAGGATGGCGTTCTACCTGGAAAATCGGGAAAAGTCAGGGAATTTATCAAGTCTGGAAAATTCACGGAGAAATAAGGGAATTTGAAAAATATTTACCGAATATCAGGAAATTTGAACCTTTTCCGGAAAATATTTCACCCATAAAGAATAGGTAATTCGGATTTAATTTTTTAATTATAAAACTTTCACTTTATTTCAGGTAAAAGTTCATTTCCCTTTCTGTTTCATTTCTGATAAAGCGAATTCCTTAGGTCTAAGTAATGTGGGACGTTACATGTTATAGTATAAGCGAGCGTTTAGTTTTGTTCAGATTGTGGCCTTTTCTTAGCCTACTCTTTATCAATACTAGGTAGGATAGTGCAATTTTTGATTTAGCAAAGCAATGCGATGTAGTTATTGCGATTTTAGTGACATGTGAAAAATATATTTTAGTCCTGTATACTGTACATTCCTTCGACCAAAAAATAATCAGGGAAACGTGTTAGTATTAATCTGGAAAACCTCAGCTGGAAAAATCACGGAATTTCATCATGAGCTGTTGAACGCCACCCTGTTTTAGCATTGCTTTGGTAAAATAAGATTCTGGCTATGTTGAAAACAACTGTCCTGGAACCAGAAAACGAAACCCACAGCTTCCCTCCCAAACGACCTTGTCACAAGGAATGTAACACGAAGCGACAGTTTCTTAGCTGCCCATAACGATTTTTTTCTCTATTGCAGTTCTTCAGTTAGTACGAACTAGCCGTACCCGGTGTAACATATGCCGGTCTACCGAAATACCATGATGGGCAGCATGATATGAAAATGACCGCTGACCACCCCAAACTCCGCCCCTTGTGGGTCTGCCTGCTTTATGACGCTGCCTCGCCGGTGTTGGAGCTTAGCAACCCGTTGTAGCAGGCATTGCCTGCAGTACACCTAATTTCACCCTTTTCATTGGCTGTCTTAATGATGAGTTTGCTGTTTTTATCTCATCCCAACCTAAGCTTATTAGTATTTCAAGTTCGAAACATAGATATGATCTTTCAATGAAAAATACGTCCTTAAGTCCGAATCTTCGCCATTTATAGTGCATAATTGTCGATGTTGTGCTGTTCCTTTCCCCTTAAATTGGAAATATAATAATTTCTTAAAGGGCAATTACATCCATTTTGACATGCATGTTTGACTTTTGGATCACTTACACAATAACTAAACACAAGAATTGCGGTAAGAATACGTTGCGTACGTCCGATACAACAATTTAATTACTGCATCACCAAAACACGACACGGAGGTCGCCGTTGTTTTGCTGGAACACGCAGAAATTAATGCCGACAGACGGATCTCTTCGATTTCGACTCGCAGCCGATTGAGATAGCTGTATTGACTGTGAGGAGATCAAGCGTCTGACGGCCTTAGCTGACCATTACACTGCCGGCCAGCTAAGGCCGTCAGACGCTTGAGCTCCTCACAGTCAATACAGCTATCTCAATCGGCTGCGAGTCGAAATCGAAAAGTGACATCTTTCGGCATTAATTTCTGAGCGTTCCAGCAAAAGAATGGCGATCTCCGTGTCGTGTTTTGGTGATGCAGTAATTAAATTGTTACATCGGACGTAAGTAACGTATATTCTTACCGCAATTCTTGTGTTTAGTTATTGTGTAAGTGATCCAAAAGTCAAACATGCATGTTAAAATGGATGTAATTGCCCTTTAATTTCGCTGGGGTTTTCAAAAAAATCAACGAAAACGAAAGAAGACGTGGGCGAGTGTCCCTCTCTTGTAATTATATCGTGTAATCGGATCGCTTTCTATTTCTGCTCCACGTTTGTCATGCACGTTTCGTTACTGTTTGGCGGCTCAACATCCAGCTTTTCCTTATGGAGATCAGTGGTCACAGAGCGTCAGTTAGGTCGGGGTTCATGATGGGCAGAGAGTGCAATGACTTCTTTGGTTTAACGGATGGAGTGAGAGTGTGAGAAAGGAAAGCAGCAGCTGTACAGGAAGAGAGCTGCTGTTGACTTTTCGAAAGTACTTTACTGAGTCAATACAAAGTTCAAGAAGTCTAACACCTGACAAGTGAAAAGGAATATTGCAGTCGGAAAAAAAATAAGTAGACAGACAAAAAAGAAAAAAAAGAGAGATCTGGAGAAAGTAAGATGCAGCAGCTATGACAAGGGCACGTCCGTCACTTTCTTCGGTGATGAAATATGAAAAGAGCCTTTTTCTGGTGCGTTCTAAATGGGGAGAATAATGGCTGTTGTGCCCGGGTTAAAAAAGCAATCTATTCGAGGGATTATCTGGAGAGACTAAGAGCCTATTGTATTTCACAAAATGTCGGTAGTGACTATAAGAGCCACAAAGAAATGGGAGACAGTGATGTTTCCGTGGAAACAACCGTTGACCAAGCTACGACATCTATAATGGCAAGGGATTGACAACTATGGTTAACCACATCTATAGGACAGTGGCGTAATTAAATTTTGTTGGGGGGGGGGGGGTTAGGAGGCAAATTTTACGCCACCTATGTACGACCACTTTATATATATTGAACGATTATTTTTCTTGCTTTGCAATGCGTAGGTAGTTCCATCAAGAAAAAAGAGTTTTGAAGAAATTAGCGGATAAATAGATTTTTCCATTGATTTTTACATTTCTGTTCGTTCTTGGGGTGGGGGGGGGGACGCTTGCCTTCCACGCCCCTCCCCCTATATTAGTTTTTTTACGCTACTATAAAGGGCTCTAGGGGTTCCATCCACTTGTCAATTTATGATTATTCCTTCTCTTAGGAAAAAATACGTAGCGTACTTGGTCATTCCCCAGGTAGCAACAGTACGTTAACTTTCGCCAAGGCAAATATTATTGTTGGACTAATTCTCAAATATGGGTTTTATTGCGCCAATATACACATAATCACCCAAATATAGTCCTAACTGCACAAATGTAGGGCTAAACACATTCAGCGCCGTATAGTGTCGAGCAAAGACACTATTCCTGTGTTCCCTAGAGTGCAGGAAAAAGTTAGCCCAGATGTTAATCCTATACAGCGCTTGATAATGCCCGTAATTACATCACACCACGACGGATATTCTGAAGTCATGTTACAAGCATAGTATATAGTTTTACAGGTTTCCTGGCGGAAATACATCAACAAACTAAAGCATTAGAAGACAAGAAATAGGCAGTACATCATGTCATCTTTACATTCTTACCCCTAAACTTGAATATCCGTACCGGGATTGAAACCGGAGCGCCAGAGATAAACCTTGCCTACTCAGCTTGTATTCTGTGCGTTATTAGCACTTTTTCACTGTAGAAAATATTTACCGAAGGTCTTGGTAGCAACAGCTGGTAACCGCTACGTCGCAGTAAAGAAAATAGCAGCTATGAATTAATTACACAAAAAAAAAAAAAAAAAAAAAAATTCTCGTATATCAGTCAACAGTTTTCGAAATATTCCACAACAATTTGCGTCAGTTGTTTTTTCTTAGTTTGACCAAAGTGGAAAATAAGGCAAAGAACAACATCTATACATATATATCGATTAAGCTAGAGGTAGGCGAGGGTGTGGTCAGGGAAATGCAGTCCTCGTGACAACCAATCAAAACGCAGCATATATGCGATATGGGGAGCATGGTTATTCTTTTCCAGCAGAAATGAAAAAGGGGAGCATAATGTTCATTCTTTGCACGGTAGCAACGAAAAAGGGCGAGCGGTCGACAATGTGAAGGGTAATATCGAAATGTATTGTTGACGGAATGAAAGATCCAAGATTTTCCATGCGAATGTTTCCAGTTAAATTGTCCCTCTCATTGTCGTATGGGGGAGATAACCCAATTTAGGTTCGTGCTCCCTAAAAAAAGATTACAAACACTCCTTTGGGGGATCAAAGTCTGGGCCCGAACAGAAGCAAACGCAAATGCGACAATAAACGGGGTAGTGGCAACATGGCTTTTCACTAGATCGGGGCTGGGTGGTTACACCGGGAGCAGCTAGTACAAAATTATTTTGTGACGCTCCCTAAAGGTGCCTCTCTTGGGTTTCGTTCTTTGTTTGTTGATCCATATTAGTTTAGGCCAAAACTAAAAACAAACCTGGCGAATTCACGTGAAACAATGAAATCAGTAGAGGGGGGGGGGAGGGAAGGGATGCCATTTGTTTGGTTATCTGGGTCACAAAAGCAGTAGACGAAGAGACACTCTTCAAGTGATAAATACATTGGTGTAATGGATGCAGCTATGCAAATTTATTGCGGAAAGAGACAGAATGGGGGCAAACGAACGGAAGAAAACATGGAAAGGACGAGAAAAAAAAGAAAGAGGGACAACATTCTCACACCCTTTGTAAAAGCGACCATCAGTGGAAGGCAACGTGGTAGACGAAGCGTCCTAATAACTCCTTCAGTTCCAGGACGTACATCTTCGTCCAAACACGCAATCAAGGAAAGTAGTGGAGTAAATTCTAGTGACTTTCGTTCGGATGATGATAAAAGCAAGCCGCTTGGTCACTCGTTAGTTACCAACATACATATCAACTTAAGATAAGGAGACTATGAAAACTGTGCCCCATTTAAAGATGGCGACCATTCAAAATGGCCGCCACCCCAAAGTACTTGATTTGTATGTATTTCCGTTTCTATGGGCCGGATCAAAGTGTACGGTATACCAAATTAACGAGAGAAAAAAATGCAATCTTGCTTGTTACCGGTCCCATCACTCGAATCCTGATGAATTAGTCAGTGTATGCTCCTAAACAATCGGTTAGATAACTCGGTTTTCTTTATATAACTCCCAACTCACTGCACAATCAGACATATGATCGGTTACAAAAAGTAAGCGTTGTTTAATTACCTTTCAAATTACATATAAAACTTTAAAATCGGTCTAATAGATAGTCAGTGATGCAAATTAGAACGAATCACCCACGGTACGATACGTGCAGACTCAACTCGCTCCTTTGTTTCAGGTGTTGGTGATCGGGTCACACCGCATATCAAGTATTAGTAGAGCAGCTACAAGCTTGAATTGTTCACTTTCTGTGAAAAGCATGAAGTTGGGCAAGGATGCACATGAAGGGTTACTGGAAAAAAAATAACTGTGAGAGCAAGTTCAAAACCCAACTAACTTTTGGAGGGTGATTTACCCCCAAAAACGGTTTTTGGCTATAACTCCTTAACCGTCAACAAATCAAAAGTATAATGTGAAGCAGAAACGTTCAGCACATAATTCTGGACAGGAAACATGATATACATCTTTTACATTAAAGCAACCCTTGAAACCCAAAAATTGTATTTGAAGTATATCACACTCAAGTCGTACGAATGCTCCTTTTTCCACTTGGTTGTTATAGTGATTTTCGAATTTAAAGTGCTCTTACGAGCCTCCTAATAGCCCGAAATGGACATGCTTACGTTTTATGAAAGGTGGGGCTCTATTCTTTCCATCAATCCGAACCGAAACAGTTGAACTTAGGTAGGGGGCCATCCTACGCCCATTTAAAGGTGAAGAGGTTATTGCGTAGCGGCGAAAGCGTATGGTGATTTTCGAATTCAAATTGCTCTTCCGAGCCCCCTAATAGCCCGCAATGGACATGCTTATGATTTTCTGAAAGATGGGGATCTATTGTTTCCATCAATTCTAACCGATAGGGTTAGGATTGTTTAACTTTAGATAGGGGCCATCGTACACCCATTTGAATGTAAGAGGCAATGGCTTAGCGGCGAAAGCATATGGTGATTTTCCATTTCAAAGTGCTCTTGCGAGCTCTCTAATAACCCGAAATGGACATTCTTAGAATTTTCTGAAAGTTGGGAATCTGTTCTATCCATCAATTCTAACCGAAATTGTTTAAATTATCTGGCAACTGTTCTACGCTCATTTGAAGGTGAAGAGGTAATAGCATAGCGGCGAAAGCAATAGTGATTTTCGAATTCAAAGTGCTCTCTCGAGCCCTCTAATACCCTGAAATGGACATGCTATAGGAAATTCTGGAAGGTGGGGATCAATTCTTTTCATCAATCCTAACCGAAATGTTGTAACTTAGATAGAAATACAAATATGAGCATTACAATATCACTTTGAAATTGAAACTAGTTTGCTACACCAATTACGGCCACACCCTTAAACAGGCGCAGGACGATCCCGATCTTAAGTTAAACAATTTCGGTTAGGAGTGATGGAAAGAATAGACCCCCACCTTTCAAAAAATCTTAAGCATGTCCAATTCGGGTTATTAGAGAGCTTACAGGAGCACTTTGAACACAAAAATCCCTATAAAAACAATTGAAAAAAGGCATTCGCACAAATTAGGGGGTAATACACTTTAAATACGATTTTGGGGTTCAAGGGTTGCTTTTACATAAAACATGTACAGAGTAATGAGCTGAACGTTTCTGCTTCACATTATGCTTTGATTTGTTGACGGTTGAGGAGTTAGAGACAAAATAACTTTTTTTTTTTTGGGGGGGGGGGGGTAATTCACTCCACTAAAGGCACCGCCACACCAAACCTTCACTGTGGCTGTTGGCCGTCCCCGTCAAAACAACATATGCAGGACCACAGGCTCTGGGCTTGTCTTCCGTCGCTCGCGCGTCGCCTTGATACAGAGTCTATACATAATAAAAGGGATAAAACCAGCCAGAAAACATATCGTAGAACAATTTAGCGTTATTAAATTTTATGCTGACGCGATGTTATCGTCAATAAAACTCGCGCTGCACGTCGATGTCTTTATTGATAATTTGTCTCACGTTCGAAATCATTATTTTGTACTACGCCGTCGAGAGCGGCCTGAGAAGCGTTTTAATATCGAGGTAAAGTTCCGGCCATTACCGGAAGTTGACTTAAATAGCAAAAACTGAAAAGCGTCTAAGACCTCTCTGGACAACCTAGTGGTACAAATAATGATTTTTGGAACGTTAGATACGTTAACAATAAAGACGTTCAGCCCGAATTCTTGTGATTATAATAGCAACTATATAATTAAAAAAAAAAAAAGCCGCGCTGTTCTACGATGACTTCTGGCTGGTTTCACGCATTTCATTGGTGCCAATCTGGTGCCAATATTTTCCGCCATATTGGCACCAGATTGGCACCAGTATGGGTTTTGGAGGGCATAACTACAAGGTGCACTACGTAAAAATGGAGGGAAAAACAACGGAAGAGCGGATTTCTTAGGCTTAAAATAACATTGTTTTCTCCAACAACAAAAATCGCGCGTTTTAGGTCTAAGAAATCACTCTTCACACAAAGCCACACTTTTAGGCCTAGTCCTAAGTATATAATCAACATATTTTGTTAAAACATTGTGGTAAAATTCAATTTTTGGGAGAAATACGTTGTGGTAAAAAAAAATTTCTTTATACTTCTGTGTTGACACCTGAAAGTTCATAAAATTGGGTTACTCTTTTGCACTAAAAAAAAGTGAGCCTTAAAAAACAAATAAAACTGGTAAAATATTCAGAACAATTTCTGAAATTTCGGTAAACAGCCTCGAAATTGACCTCAACTAGTCGGGAAAAACCTGGAAAACTCAGGGAAATTATTTCACTATTTTTGTGGAAACCCTGAAAACGGCCAACAAATTAAAACCTCGCCCAAAAAAAAAATAAACTAAAATAAATAAATAAATAAAACAGGCAGGGTTTTAAGAAAATGAGGAATAGTGACCACAGAGGCACTCAACGAAATGGAGCTAAGTAAACATCCATTCCGTTTTCTGGAGCAACACGAAAAGGGGGAGAAATATAGTGGCGTTAATGGATGGCAGGGAGAAAAAAAATCTAGGCAAAAGGACAGAATGGGAGCAAAAGTGCCAGACCTGGAAATGGAGACAGACTGTAAAAAAAAAAAAAAATAGGAAAAAAGAAAAACCTCTGGAATGTGAACGGTGAAGAAAGTGAAAAAGTTACGGCTACCACCCGCCAAGGCAAGGAGTAAAAAGGAGGGTGACAAAAAATGTGGACACTTCGTATCAAGGGGGGAGTTAAAAGGCCAAAAAGTCGTAAAACAGACGACCTTGCAGCAGTTATCTGAACGTGTGTGTTATGTGTCTAGAAACGGTGATAAAAGTCGTAGGGAGTTTGAACAGAGAACTTGTGGGGACAGAATGTATTTATATATTTTCTATTGGGGTGAAACGGGGGGAGGGGTTGGAATTTAGATAGTACGCAAAGGAATTCTGTGGGAAATCTGAAACTTTTAAATAACTAAGATACTGTCTGACACAATATAATTTTATGATTGTGTGGATATGGTTTTACAATTAGCCATTGGTGGTTAGGGTTTGGGCGTATGTGCAAAACTAACACCAAAAAAAGAAAAAATCTTACATTATAAACCAAAGTCTCATAGCAGAAATGAAGCAACCGCAACGACCCCCGGAAGGGGAACAATGAAAACGTGCGAGTGTGTCAATTCTTTGGCATGAAGTTGAAACTGGGACGTTGTTGCCCTGAAAAGAAGTTGAAATTGGCACATTGTTGCCTCGACTAACAATTTTCTCCAACAATTTTCCTTCTAACCAAACATCGTGGTAATCTCAAGGGCCAGTATTACATGACGTCATGCACACTTCTTTTTCAAACGGTATGCATCGCTTAAGCCACAGCGAAAGACTGGGAGTGGGGGGGGGGGGGGCAAAGTGAACTGTTACCATTAAGCATACGATTACGCATTAACTGAACCTAGAAGAGAACAAACAAACAAGCACGGGAGCCGGGTACGTTTTCAACTACTATAGCAAACAGGAGAAATGGAAGGAAACCAAGAGGAGAGGGAGCCGACGGGATAAAAGAAGGAGGGGAGAGGGGAGGGAGAGGTTTGGTGGAAAGGGGGAGTGTTACACAAACAAAAAATCAACTGTTGGGGAACGATCAGGCAGCACCGAGCAAAAACTGGGAGACAACCACGGGTCAAACAAATCCCCGGGCGAAGCCGGGTACGATGCTAGTCTACGTTATAAGGCAAAGTCTCATAGCAAAAACACGACAACCCCGACAGCAAAACGACGACAACGACGATGACGACGACAAACCCCTACAATAAAAGCGGGCGAGCTTGTCAATTCGTTGGCCAGAAGATGAAACTGGTACTTTGTTGCCAGGAAAAGTTAAAATTGGCACATTGTTGACTCGACCATGGTTTTTCGATCAGCGTCTTTTGGGTAAAGGTTGGGAATCTTCCATTCTACGCACGTCAACAACTTCATTTACGCCAAAATAGTTTTTAGATGGCGCTCGCAATCGCAAGCGGCAATAGTATTTGCTAAAATAGCATTGTTTTGAGTTACGGATTGCTGCCGATCCTACGTGTTTTGTCCAAAAAATACCGAATAAATGCATTGTTCCGGCCAGGAAAAATTTATGTTATGCCTAGAACATGTATAAACAGAATAACGATGACAAAACAAATATAATACATAAAGTTTAATTAGAAAAAAATATTTAAAACAAGATAAAAAAATATTGAATGGATAAAGCTCGACAACAATGCAAACTTTTTCATTGTTTAAATATAATTCTGGCTCATTTTAGTGGTATCTGAGAGTACCAATTGAGATGTTGTAAAAAGCTGTATTTTAAACTAGTCAAAAATCATTTATGGATTATCACTTTTTCTCATTGACTTTACTTTAAGTCCAGGTGGAAAACTTTTTAAGATTTATTCCTTTTGGGATAGTGATTATTTGGAGGTCGTAGACCAACTTATCCGCACTAGTACGATTTGAAATTAAAAAAAAAAGCACTTTTTTTAATCCACCCTAATCACAATCAGTATGGTGGTTTTAGAAGGTACTGTGAGGTGTTCTTCTTAGAAAGACTGGAACTCTTCCTAATACGCGTACGTTGTCCATTCTTCAATACGATTTTCCGATACGATTAATCGATCCGCTTAAATTTCTTCATTGCGAAACCATTTTGGTCGAGGACAATAAAAGATAATCAAAGTGCAATAAGTCCAACCAAATGACCAGTTACGGACTAGACAGACGATCGTTTGGTCAATCGATTTTAAAATTTGCATTCGGCCTATAAATTTGCATTCCAAATGTATGAGTCGTAACATTCAGTTCGATGCATTTTAAAATGCCATTATGTATCTCTCTTCAGGAAGTCCTTTCCCAACTGCTTATTTTAATTTTAAATTAATTGATGCAAAAAATGCGCATGGGCGGGTTGTTTTTTTTTTGTTTTTTTAAACTTTATCTTCATTCCGCTGTAATGAGGTCCATGAATTTGAATTGCGATTTCAGCTTAAAAAAAAAGAAAAAATGTCGAGAGAACGTAATCGAAGAAACTGAATCACACGGAGTTGCGAAAATGATTTACTTTACGATTCGAAACAGCATAGAAGACATGAATCATACGATTTCATGCGAAGGAGTATGCGAGGTCATGGGCTGCTATTTTTAACCCAGTATTGCGTGAATTAATTTTCAAACCATTCTTTTTTTAAAGTCTGAACTTAGGAACTTAGGAGAGTCACGCGATTCTAACTGACATTCTCTTGGTTTGCAGATGAGGACGCTAACCACTGGGCTGTGATTGCTCGCTTTGCTCGGGGTCTCCGGGGATCAATCACAAATCTTAGATTGATAAATACAGATGTTTGCCTATTTACGTTGCCTTTTAGACTTAAATGTGGAATTGAACCCATAACCTTCTAGACCAAAGGCTGAAGTCCTACCGCTCAGCCATACTGACATGGCCAAAAGGAAATGTCCATAGGCTTTAACACGCACAAGTACAGGGTGGCGTACTACCTGGAAAAACGGTAAAATTCAGGGAATTTATGAAGTCTGGAAAAATTAAGAAAAAATTCAGGGAATTTATCAAGTCTGGAAAAATTCAGGGAAAATTCAGGGAATTATCAAGTCTGGAAAAATTCAGGGGAAAATCAGGGAATTTAATAAATACGTACCGAAATTCAGGGAATTTTAAACAGTTTCCCGAAAGTCTCTATCACCTATAAAGAATAGCTAATTCGGATTTAAATTTTTACTTCTAAAACTTACACTGTATTCAATTCAAACTTCTTGTCCATTTTGTTTCATTTCTGATAAGAGGAAAACTCCTTAGGCTGAAGTAATAAGTAATGTGGGCCCTAAGTGCGTTTTTAGTTTTGTTCAGATTATGCCCTTTTCCTAACTCTTTTTTTACCAGTACCAGTTAAGGCAGTGCAATTTTTGATTTAGCAAAGCTATACAATATAGTTATTACGATTAGAGTGACATGTGAAAAACGTTTTTTAGCTCTATATTGCACCATCCTTCGACCAAAAAAAATCAGGGAAAAAGTGTCAGTATTGGTCTGTAAAACCTGGAAAAATCAGGGAAAAGTGTCAGTATTGGTCTGGAAAAAGCAACATAAATAGGTTTGCATCTATATTTATTTTTACCTTTTCCAGCCATTTGGGTTTCCGTCTAGTTTACAAGCTTACATGGCATGCTTGGACTTAGTTTTTTAACATTCAGTTACTGTTTTTTTTTGTTTTTTTACAGTTTTGCAGGTACATGACTTAGGTAGGATAGCTTCGTGTTACAAAAAAAAAAAAAAGGTTGTCCAAAAGTTGACAAAATGCAGCAGCCAACATTGGTACCCTAATAAAAATTCGTTTCCAGAAATTCTTTTCCATTTCGTTAAAATTAAAAATTTGCGACATAGGCTGGAACCACTTTCCAAAGCAACCTGTCATTTGACAAGCGCCAGGTTTTATACATAGAACGATTAAATCAATCGTTGAAAACTCGAAAAAAAGGGATATCCAAAGGTAGAAATCCCCTAACAATTTTAAAGGTTAGAATAAGATCGCCCTTTTGACGACGTAGTTCGAGGGAGTCTAGTTTTAGACTTTGTAGACGGGTCGCATACGGTAGATTTCTGAAGCCCTTTAAGGACTTGGTGAAACGACGCTGGACTGATTCGAGATGATCAATATCCTTTAAAAGATTTGGAGCCCAAACCCTACATGCATACTCAAGATCACCCGATGCAAACACGGGTCATGTACAATTTTACTAGGAAATTCCCATGCTCTTTTACCTCTTGAATCCGGGACCAATGACACTCGAGAAAGTCGTGCTACCATAGGGTCATCCTGTCACCTAGAGACGGAGACAAATTTGCGCCGTTGGAAGTGAAAAAAAAAAAAAACTTGTGCTTCCCGTGAAGATCTCGTTTCAAACACCAGACCGGGTAACCCTATAAACAGCGACCACTGTCACTGGCCCGACCCTTCTAACCCAGTGGACGCGGAGGAAACGGATCTTGGTACATTCTTCACTTTTTTTGTTAATGGAACTGTCGAGGAAGTTCGATTCGTTTTGCATTTTTATATTTAGGTCATGAACCTCTATCATTTCTTCACTATAAATTTGTCGGAACAGGAGGAGGAAGTTCGTAAAGTTCACTTTTCTTCTTTCAGAGCGTTTTTATTTTGTAAAACTTTTACTCCTCTCGTGTACTGCTGTTGTTAACTATGTCTATTGAACTGCGGGTTATTAACATAAAATTTTAATTTTTAAGTGCACGTTGTGATGTTAGCGTGATCTTCGGCTGTCTTACTCGCGTATAAGAAAGAAAGAAGAAACTTGAATGACTGATCTCCACCCATAATGACTGGGCCACTGGCTCACCCGATCTTTCGTTACGTTCCGTATTTACGTTTCATTTCATGACTTAGTTGTACGATGCCGAGTTAAAATTGGCTCTTTTCCGTACACTCCACAACCCTATCACCTTTTCTTTTTTTAATTTTTGTTTTTATTATTATTATTATTATTGTTATTTGTTATTCATCTTTCTTCCGTGATCCAACTCGTCGCCCTAAAGGCAACCTTGACAGGTCAGGGCGAAGGTAGGCAAGATTGAATAATCCTGTTCGAGACCAGCAATCTCTTCGGAATTCACTAATTAGCGCTACGTACAAGTACATCCGTTCATAACACTCTCCGCGGATTAAAAAAAAACAAAAAACAAATTCAACCTTACATAACCAGCTAAATAAACCTAATCGAGCTCATCGTGGTTTATTACGAGAATAATTAGGTTCTGTAAAACCGTCTCTGGTTTTCAGAAGCGCTAACTCTTCGCACCTTGCATATATATATCTTGACCTGGATCGCACACTATGCCACGCCGCGCAGACCTCACAACAACAACAACAACGAAAAGAGTAATCCATACACTTCATTCGTTTAATTTATGCAAGTGTTACGAAGCGTGAGTGACGTGGCTTTAATATAAAAAAGATTTTGATGCTAATTTCTTGATTGCACCCCTATTACACTCATCTCACGTCTGCACAGTTTGAGTTGAACAGAATATAGGTAGTTAGTAGGCGAGGCGTTAACCTTATCTATCATCATGACCATCGCGTCAATGTGCAAACCGTGATAGAAGGCCACGCGGGCCACGCTCTGCATGCATCTTCGTACTATCGTTCGTTCCACTTGTCTTCCCCCCCCCCCCCCCCCATCCTTTGCTTGTTTCTTTCTTTCGATTTTCTTTCTCAGCACGTCGGAGGGAAGAATATCTGGAGAATACAGTCAAATGAACCGGAAGGTGGAGAATAAGATCAAAAAAGGTCGGAAGCGATTTTACTGTAAGAAATACCACCATGGTTGAAAATTTTGTTTAAAAAACAAGCGGCTAGAGCGAGTACCTAGTCGCATCCGGTGTTCTGTACAGTTCTGCCACTACCAATGGTGAGGCGCACACCTCTATCACGCATTGCAACAGCTATCTCTATTATATAATCTAAAAAGCAGTAACCATCAGAAAGCCTCAATGGGGGGGGGCTCCCCACCAGAAATGCCGGTTAAAAATGTGTTTAGCTTTTAAGCTTATTTTAGATTTTAGGCGTATATTTCAATTTTTAGGCCTAATTCTTACCAGGAGCTTTAATTTCGTAAGTAGCAGCTAACGGAGATTTGATTTGTATACGTCTATTCATTTTTGCAACACGGCACGCCTTCGGGCACACAATTACACAACGGTAGCCTATATAGATCAGTGGTAGTGGGGAAGTAACGGGAGAGACGCTGTTGATGAAGTCAGGAGCTATTATTTGATTTAGTTACGTCGAAAAAGTCAATTAGCTATAAGGAAGTAACGATGTTTTAATTTGCCATGTTATTTAACAAACTTTTGACACTGACGTTTACACTAACGTTGTAAACAGTGGTCGTCAATATCTGGTATCGTTGCGAATTTGAAAAAGGCGACGGACGGACAAAGTCGTTGCAATAGTCTTCTTAGACGGTACGGCTGTACAGAAGACTAAAAAACGAAGGATAGTTATTCGAATCTCCATTAGCGCGCGTTTACGCAATAAGTCATACTCGCTCGCCGAATGCTATTTGCTAGTCAACCGTTATTTTTTTATGATTAGTTTCCCGTTGCTACTAAATGAATGCGGTAATAGATAACAAATTGTATGTATTATAAATAACAACACGGATAAAGAACAAAGTGCTACAGTAATTTTAAACATTGCTACAAGATAGTTGTCATTTCACGCTATTTCCGAAATTTGCTATTCTCCTTCAAAGTACAGCTTCTAGCAATGATCAAACGTCGGTAGAATAAATAGCTTCTCGCAGCGAGAATTCAAAATCCAACATGGCGTCCATTTCGTGGCTATCATATCGAAGACAAACCATCGAAAGCCGGCATACAAAAGAACAGTCCATCGTCGTGCACTGCAGTAAAAATTGTTTTCTTGTTGTCATAAATCGACGCTCAAATGTTGCAAGCATTGTATGCCGTGTCACGAGGCACGAGGAGAAGTTTTGCGTCTGCGTCGTTGCCATGGTTACTACGTACAGACAACTCGAAAGCCGCATACTCCGGTAAAGGCGAGAAGCAGCCATCAGATTTAGTATTGATCAAGTAAAACCTACTGAGAGAGAAAACTGTCTTTGCCTAAACGCGCCCTTAGTCTGCTCAACTAACTCCACAAATTTGTACAAAGTTTCATCCGGGGTATAGTGATTTGAGGCTATCTGGAATGGAAGCAATGGCGCAGTGACAACAACGCCATATTGGCTACGAGCTAGAATCTGAAGAGGTACTAGGTACAAGATTAAATGTAGCCACCCCCCCCCCTCGTTGCAAAGATTTTCTTTTTAATAGTTTATTCTCTTTGTAAAATAAACAGTTTATTCCCTTAGTGGGGAATAAATAGGCGTTGGGCTCATATCAGCTGACACACAAAAACAATCGTTTTCGAGAATTTCGAAGTGATTAAAGGGATGTACCTCCCAGCGCCATTTTTCTCGATCCTCCACATCAAGTACGGCCCCAAAGGTCTATTTACTTACCGTTAGTCTTTCCCTTGCTAAAAATCCGTTTTAAAATGTGGCGTCTAGGAGATTTTCTGGCGAATATTACTAACTTTATTTACGTTCGTCCCGAACTTAAATGAGCCTTAAAAGTTTAATCTGCGTGTGCGCAGTACTAATTTTAATCGTTTGCTAGTAATTACTATGAGACCAAAAATCTAAAAGGCTAATGCAGTAAAAATTAATATTAACTATTCCAATAGATCGCCGAAGCAAAATTATAAGACACTAGTCTAGAAAATTATAAATCGTGATTTTAAAATACAAGAATCATTCCGGTTTTTGACGACACTATCAATGCGTTCACCCTGGCTGGACTATTAAGGCCTCTCCAGACAGAAGAAAATTTCGTGCGAAGCTGTGCGTAACTACGTGCCTACAAGGTCAACATTGCAGCAATCATGTGGTTAGTGTTGCGTTAAGGACGAATATTGAAGTCTTTTTTACACCATAATACGTCGGTGTGCAGCCTCGAGCAGCCAGTCTGGTTAGGCCTTTAAGCCCTAACCAGACTGGCTGTTCGCGGCTGCACGGCAACGCAGTATGGTGAAAAAAAGACTTCAATATTGGTCGTTAAATGCAATACCAGCCATACGATTGAAGCAATTTTGACCTTGTTGGCACGTAGTTTCGCATCGCTTCGCACGAAATTTTCTTCTGTCTGGAGAGGGCTTTAGGCGCGATGCCAATTGAGACAGTAGCTACGTTTTTCGCTGCGAGGAACGAAGCTACCGTCTCAGGTAACCTTAGCTGTGGTAAATACGCGGATGTGATCGTCGCGTGTGTGTTATAAGGCATGCGGAAGGTTATAAGGCAGGCCGGATGTTGCTTTAACATAGCCTATTCACCGAACGACAGGTTGCAGCATCTAGCGCCGTCTACCATTATTTAGTTCTATGTAGCACTTGATTTCAACAAGCGAAGGGATGCGCCAAGAAATTTCTTTTTACGCAACAAACTAGCCACGTGCCTCCTTAATTATCGAATGCAGAGTTGGTGCGTACACGTGCACCAGGGAGCAAGGGGTCAAGGTTAACGATATCACTTTCACTAGATGGCGCCCATCTGGCAATTCAAAATCTGCGTTTCAAAACGGTCGGCATAAAGAAAAAAGCCGCCCGTGATGTCGTTAGGCTTAAATTTGACCGCTTGCTTCCTGGTGCACCTGGGCGCACCAACTTTACACTTCAGTAATTAAGGATGCACGTGGCTTGTTTGTTGTGTAAAAAGGAATTTATTTGTGTGTTCCTTCGCCTGTTGAAAGTATAAGGGCTATACAGAACTAGATAGCGGCAAATGGCTGTAGATGCTGTAGCCTGTCATTTGGTGGCAATCCCCCTTTAAAACTGCTCACCATAGTTGGGCCATTACCCCAGTAAGTCTCTCCTCAGGTGCCTATCAAGTTTTATTGTTTCTCGTTGTACAACTCATTCTCATTACGTACAAGGAGCAGCGCATGACACAACGCCAAACACAGTCATCTAAGTAAGCAAATGGCTGTCCCGTACACCCACACACTCACACGCGCCTGTTGCTGGCGTAACTTCCTGTTAACCCTGTACAGCGTTGCCCACAAAGTCTTCATTACAACAGAAGCGTCCGAACAGCAAACCATCCCATTAAACAAGTAGGTTTCCTTATCGTTCCCGTCCGTTCCGAGTAGGTCCAGTGAACATCCCTTTAAACCAACGGAAGACCTTTACAGCATCCGATTGGACGCGTCAGCAAGCTCTGATTGGCTGTTTTGTTTATACGTCATCTACTTGAGCCCATCAAAACGAACGATAAACAGGCGATCGTCTAATAGCTTGCGCCTGACAAAGGAACATGAGCACCATCTCAGACTATAATTGGAAATTACGAGGGAAAAGTGCAAGGCATACTGAGATTGAATAGCTGTGCTCCGCAGTGCAGCGAGAAGTTAAAAAAAAAACTAAGTACCAACACACTACCATGAACGGTACTGTGAAGGATCCCCGGGGACCAAGAACGACGAGAACAAGCACACCCAAGTGGTCAAGAGTGGTTCGTTGCTAACCAAGAGAACACCGGATCGAATCCCGCGACTGACTCTAAGATATGGCACTTGAAAAACTAAGCAAGGGGCTGCAGGTTTGACGCGCTCTCAGCCAAAGCCATGGCTCCGGAAGGCGAGAGGGGAAATTTTGCTAGATAATTCCAATGGGAAATACTTAGGATATTTTACATGACACAATCGACATGAGCACGAGCCATCACGGGGCCCTTCTCTTCACTAAAATGCCAGGGTTGGCTGAGATCAGGATCGGACCCGGGAGCTCTTGCTTATCAGATGGTCGTGCTAACCATTAGGCTACAAGGGGTATAGCAATCTTTTGAAAACAGTGTTACGTTGGGGTCTTAAAGTGATCTCAGAACAGTCGGGAAACAGTGGCATTCAGGCTTGGAAATCCTTTTATTACAAAATCGATCGAAGGTTCTGGAGAAACCATTTAGTCATTTTACATATCGGTGCCATTCCATGATGTATGTAGCACATACACCAGTACACCTACATTCTTAAAGGGCAATTACATCCATTTTGACATGCATGTTTGACTTTTGGATCACTTACACAATAACTAAACGCAAGAATTGCGGTAAGAATACGTTACG
>JAHWFP010190075.1:0-21645 GCA_023313725.1 Lithobius niger | reverse complement strand
TATATTTCAGTAATCAAGTCTATATTTGAAAATTACGTGACAAACATCAACTCCTACGAATGTTTTTTTTCAAATTTTTTATTAGCGGTTTGTTGTCGATCTCGGCGAAGGCGAACTGTAGCAGCAACAACGAAAGAATCGCTCTTTTTTTTTTGCGATCCAGTCGCAACGGGCTGCCCCCAGTTTACTTCCGGTAAGCTTCCCGGCAACATCCGTCAAGAGTGATAAGCTTCGTAGATGGCTCAACAGATTCAATGAAGATAACTGCGATTTTAATTAACTTGACTAACGCCTTTTGCAGGCCCTCGGATCGTAACACGAATTTGGCGTGGGTCAAGTTACCGCTATTTTCAAAGCCATAAAGCGACCATTGTCGAATTGATACCCAGCGACTCGCGGTTTGAAATCTGACGTGTTGGACGGAGAGAAAATTTATTACCATGGTTCGTTATAGAACGGGGCGCCCATAATATGAAGCAGATGAGTTACCGACCTAATAAGTGCTTATTTACGCTACAATCTTTGTGCTAGAAGATAGCGGCGAGTCACAGTGTAATGGGGAAAGTATACGTTGGGGTAACAACCTCCGTAACAACGCTACGAGACCGATGTATATAACATCGTTTGGGTAAATCAGCAGATGCAAGCCTATTTCAGTTGTGTTTTGGGCTTAAATATCAGACTGACTGAGCCAACGGCCAAACTGAAGTACTCTCATTTAAGTTTAATTTCATCGCTGTCTTCACGTTAATTAATCGTCACAACACGGCAACTATTACACACACTAACTAACGCCTTCTGTGCTTCTGTTTTTAATACACGAAAAAAAAATGGGGAATCCCCTCTTGCACCGAGAATGAGAGATCTTATCCCTAATTTATATATTTCGTATTAGTTAGACGATGACGTTCGGCAACAATGCGGTAAGACTTTCGGTGTTTACCCGAATGGCGAAGCCACGAGGGCAATAAAGCGAAAGTCTTACCGCTTTGTTGCCGAACGCCATCGTCTAACATATTTGTACAACGACGAGTTGAACCTTTAGTGTACGAGCCATTGTTGCAATAAAGCAACAGTGCTAGCGGATTGTTGCCGAACCATCGTCGAACATAATTGTACAACAACGATTAGCGTTGCTAGTTACCAAGCATTGTTGTGATATAGTATAACGAGCCATTGTTGGCAAGAATGTTCTCTGCTCCAACTCCATTTTTAAAACTCAATAGCTGCAATAAATGCCTTTTTGTTTATTTTAATAAATTTTAACTCTTATCTTCGGGTCTTTCTTCAGCTGCAATACATGTATTATTTTGGAAACATTGATACGCAAACATCATTGATACGTAAGCATTGCCAGCAGTAGTAGATTTACTTAAGTAAGAACCAAAGGCCTTCGTTTTCTCACTTACGTAAGTAAGAAAGCTACGCCTTCGTTTCCAATGTCTAGAATTCTTATTTCTTTGAAAAAATTAATAGTTGTTCACCTTTAAAGTGTGAAATAGTTTAATAATACTTTAGAAACGATTTGGGATAAGTAAACATGAACAGAGATTGTGTTTTTACTATACTGAAATAAGAATCAAATACATTCGTTTTCTTACTTACGTAAGTAAGAAACCCACGCCTAGCCGTGGTTCTTGCTAGTGGTAAAACAACGGTTTCATTGTTGCAGAAGTGTCTTCATGATATAAATCCACTGCTGTAACAATGGTCCAACAATGAAAGAGTTGTACAACAGTAGTTAGAACGAGGCAGTTAGCGCTGTTAACAATACCATTGTTACTAGATGAATGTGAAGTAGGACCTTAGGGCTTCGGGCAGATGACCAGGAGTGGTTAATGCTCGTTAAACCCTTTTAAACCCTTTGTGAAGTTGAAATTGGTGAATAACTTAAATACGTTTCCTTTTCCTTGGTGAAGTGCTCCCATAATGTTTGAACGGACCTGCATCACTAGCTTTTCTGTAAACTATACACATTATGCCTCATTGGGGAAGAAATTCTCAGCAGGTATTACCACTCTCGATAAATTCATATCAACGCCTAATTTATTCTTAGCCATTCAGCACAGGGAAAGGGTTGGTGTCAATTAAAGTGGCACTATCACCGATTGAAAAGCGAACGAAAATACCATGGCGCCATCTAGCGGCAGAGATATTGTTAACCTTTTCAGCTTGCTCCTAGGTGCACGAAAGACGTTCCAAATTTTCACTCAGGAATTAAGGAGGTCCTGGCGCGTTTGTTCCGTTTAAAAGAATGGCGTTGTGCATTTCTGGAGTTGGTGCAAGCAAGTGCTAGATAGTACTAGATAGCGCTAGATGTTGCCAGATTACGCCTTCTTTCAATTGGTGATAGTGCCGCTTTAAGCGTTGTTTTACTTCAGGAGACGTTTCAACACTGATCTAGCGTTTAAGGTATTTAATTATGCGCCTTATCATTGAATATGCAAGCCCTGTGTGGTCACCATTCCTTCAGGGGGACGTAGAGTGTCTCGAAAGAGTTCAGCGAAAATTCACTAAATCGCACTGCCTGCTGCACGGTTTACTGGATTAAAACCCCTCAATTTTTTTTGGGAAATGAGGGTCGAACAAGGGGTGGTAGCACACATTAAAAATATACTTAGACTAATTTTTGCAGGATGTTTTTCAACCGAACAACGAACGTGTGGAATGCTTTACCTGGAGATGTTGTTCTGGGCCCCACCAATTCAGTGCTTCAAGACAAAGCTAAACAGTTGTAGATTATTATCTTTATTACAAACTCACTACTTATAAGCAAAAAATGCTTTATGGTACTGCTAATTTATAAATGTCTACGTCTTACGACTTAACCATGTGGTGAGATGTAAGTAGCTTTGATAAAACTCCCATCTGTACCCTTTTGCTGTGGCAAATCAACATCATTATCAAGACGCCTGCAGCGTTACCTATTCGACCTTGTCATTAAATAAAGAGAAAGAGAGGTGAACTGCTCATCACAAAGGTCACGATTTTCGTTTCTCCGAACACAATCAGTCATTGCCTGTAAATAATTATTATCACTGTTTCTTATCGTTTTGCTTATTATACAACACCACGCCTTTTGACTTCACGTGTGCCCACAGGTTAATTGAAAAGTGTGTCCTTTTGTTGTTTTAAGATTAATTAAACGCTGATAAGACGCCTATCTTAGCGCGGTTTTAAATTGTTTTTCTTCAACGGACCAGGGTTATTTTCAGATGGGTTCAGACAGCTTGTTGGACTCGATGGCGGGCGGTATTAGAGGGGGGGGGGGGAATTTGGTTATACTTAAAAAGTAATGAGCCACCATAATTCCCTCTCAACACGGGCGTCACTATGTTGGGGGTCATACAAATCATATCGGTTTGGTATTGGTATCTAAATACTGTATACAGTACAAGGATTAAACTAAATTTATTTTTAATTAACCAGACAGGGGATGACCAGAAAACTTATGCTTTCCAACATATTTGGCCGTCCATATTTTAGCAAGGTGCTGTGCCAAGGAAAGCAGGAAGGTTTTACCGGGGCATCGGACGAACGTCTAACTGGAAAATCGTCTAATGGGTTAATTGTCTAATATCTGAAAAAAATAAAAAATCTAGAAAATCATCTAAACAGAATATCGTATAATAGATAATCGTATAATGGATAACCGTCAAATTGGACAATAATATGCATACGGTTTCTGACAGAGACGTCAGGAAGGATAAAAGTTGAAGGGGTGTAAACCAGAAATTTACCGACATCATTTTCCATCTAGCCAAAAAATTATGTAATTTTTCCGACTGAATTGCCAACTGGCCAAACATTGGGGGGGGGGGGGGGGGGCAACCCCCCCCCCCTCCCCGCATCTCCCCATAAAAATGTCCCTGGTTTCTGATGTTATATGTACAGCCTCAGCGAGCGTGGCAGCACGAGCGAGGCAGGGACATTAGACGATTTTCCATTATACGAATTTACTGTTAGACGACTTCAAGACACACGCTAGTGTGTCGCCCGCCAAGATAAAACGATAACATCCAGATAATATGTGTATATGACCATGGCGACCACTAGACACGTTGTGTCTTTACAGCAAAGGTAGTTTGGCTGTTTTCAGCCATCTGAGGATAAATAACTACGCGACAGAAAAGGCTGAAACTTGTTTAATACTGAGACTTTGGTCGCCTGACAACATAAAGGTCACTATTAAGGACACAGCTTAACGTTTTCTTGTTAAAAAAAACGATGTGAATAACGTTGAAATTTGCCTAATAACTGGCTACTGGCTAACGTTTTTTTTTATCACGAAAATAAATTCTTCCATGCGGTGAAAAAAAACTGGTTATTAGCTCATTTTAAAGATATTGCTTTGGAGATGTGCCCTTTTCATATGGACCTTTCTAATTGGTCAAGTGGTTCAGGGGTTATGGAGCTCCAAACGACCAAATTTATTGTTTTACATTGTTTTAAACATTGTTATTATGCAACAATGCAAAACTGAACATAAAAGAAAATCAGTGCGTTTGCAAGCAGATACTTAGGTACTAATAAGAAAGACTTATCATTTGAAAAAGGTGACTGTTGTCTTCAAAATCTAACGAAAGCCAACAAAAAATAAATAAAAGAAATGGACCAGAAAACTAGATTGGTATTTACATCTCGTAATTACTAAGAAAAAAAAATGGATTTCATCAATTTGGACCAAAAATATCTGATATCTACCCCAAAACAAAACTTGTTAATGATTCCCACCAAACTTTTTTGGCCGTGTGGAGTCGTGATATGAAACGCCAAGCTCTTTCGCCAAGCTAATCCCACCGACTAATACTTCAAACGTTAAATGAAATAAGTGAAAATTGCGCAGCAAGCAATTTTCATATATTTCATTTAGCTTGGCGTTTGATATCACGACTTCACACGGCCGAAAAGCTTGGCGGGAATCATTAACAAGTTTTGTTTTGGGGTAGATACTGTTAGATGGCATACGTTCTTCCAATTATGCGATTTTCCAGTTAGACGATTATCCCTCACTCCGCTGGGCTGATATTTGTCGATTTGTCTGTATTCACGACCCGTTTACTGTTAACCCAATCACACTTTTAATCACATCACGGATATTTCTTCATTGTAGATCACAACTGTCACAGATAGTTCAACAGTTTAGATAGTAAAGAATGCCATTCGAGATCACCATTTTTAAAATCCGATATCTCAACATCAGACTAATTTCAACAGTGTAGGTCACAGTTTAAGTTATTTCAACAGACACGTCCTAACGTCAGTAATTTCAATCTTCCGTGTCACGTCAGCCATTTCAACATTCTAAATCCCATTGTCACAGTCATTTCAACATTCTGAATCCCAATGTCACAGTCGTTTCAACATTCTGAATCCCAATGTCACAGTCATTTCAACATTCTAAATCCCACTGTAACAGTCGTTTCAACATTCTAGATCACATCATCCGTAAATAACAACGTTCAAGATCACAACATCACAGTAATTTCAACATTCTGAACCACAACAACATTGTAGTCACCTCAACATTCGAGGTCACAGTCGTCAACATTTGCCGCCACCAATGTGTAATTTAGTGAACTTTCAAGTCGGCCACATTTTGAGTTGTAGGGAGTGTTAGAGACCTATTGCAAACTACAGTGGCTTTGTCAGAATAAAGTAGGCGGTGCGCAATTTCAGTATACAAACAACAAAACTTTCGAATTATACTTCCTTTAAATCAGTATTGAATTCTCCCTGGTTACCCCATCCTTCTTCCTCAGCGTCCTCCCATTCATCTCGCACACACGCGAGTCAAACCCCACGGGTTTAAAGTTACCGAAATTAGGTAAAATATCTTTCGGTCAGGGAGGCTGGCGTGCAGCTAATTGACATTACCTGTTAACCTCTGACCCGGAAGCCATCGGAAGCGGGTGAGTGATCGCCGGGCTCGGTGAGAAATTCCCCCCACAACACCTGGTCGTTAAACAGTGTTGCACGCGCGTAAATTTTGTGTAGTTTCGTCACGGAAAGATGCAGCACCAATAAGATCACGAAGAAGCGCGCGCAGGCAGACCAAGATTTCCACGGGTTCACGACTCTTTTTCCTCGGTGACGTCACGAAAAGATGTTAACCACCCGGAAATGCCGTCATTTCCATAAACGCAGATTTTTACTGGCAGACGGGTCAAGGACGGGCGCTCGGCCCCAGAATGCCCTTGACCATATATGGTGAAAACGAACTGTGAAGTACACTCGACAAGTGGTGAACGCGAGTGGGAGGTGAGATGAGGGGGAAAAAAAGGAAATTTCTTATTTATTTTCCTGTTTTTCTTTTTTTTTTCCGTCTCCCTTGAGTCGAGATTCTTGTTGTGTGACTTTCCCTTTTTAGTGCGTCTTTGTTTTCCGACTTTAAGGCCGTGACGAAAGGAAAAACGTGAAACGGAGGTATTCGGCTTAAAGGAGAAAGAAATCTGACGGTATGCCCTTGTGCGCGTTGGGTTTTCATATCACTCCTAACCACGAAAAGAACGAGTGGAATCCGTTGTCGATAGCATTTTACGCGATGAAACGAAGGATACTAAAAATTCTGTTAAGGTCTGGAGCCGATATCCTTGGGCTCTAAGCATCAGGATTTTACAAATGACCAGCAAACTAACCGGCCAGACTTATAAATATTTTACGATGGGGGTAAAAGCAATGTAGCCGCCTTGAAGGGACGTTGCCGATGACGTTGTTAAGCTTTTTTTTTTATTATTATTCATTATCTTTTTCAAAACCTTTTCTTTTTTTTTTTGATGGAGTGATGCATGACGCAATGCAAGAAAAATTATTGTACAATACAAATAAAGCGCATGGTCGTACTTTTTCCAGCAAGGGGGACATAAAGGGTGAGTGGACACCTTGACTCTCGGTACCTTCCTAAACGACCAAACAGAGAGAACCAAACGCATCACTGTTGGTGATAGTTTGGCCTTCATTCCCTGCTAATATCCGTGTTGATGCGGCTTGATTGACGTCAACATCGTCAGCGATGAATCTGTTTCGTCAAAACTGTTAGCTCGCGCATGCTCAAACTTCCACCCCAGCAAACAACCTCCCTGCAATGATTCGCAATTTGGCGTTGCTCTCGTCTGGTCACATCTATTAGCCAATCCTGGTCAAATCCATTAGCCAATGTCTGGTCGCGGTGATGGTATGACGTAGTCACGTATCTGAGCTTGTTGAGCTGTGTTGTAGTTTAGGAAGGTACTGAACGGCTGACGCAACATCACTGCGCACGCGCGACGTCAAGTTTGGAGCCAAACTGTCTCTAACAGTGGTGCGTTCTGTTCGCTCTGTTTGGTGCTTTAGGAAGGTACTGTCTGTAACGGTTTGGTGGTAAAGTTGTAACCGGTGGCGTGGGTTAGCAGTGAGGCCACACGACAAAGTACCGGGACAAAGTTAATCAAAATAAAAAAATTCGGTATCAAACATGAGGTTCAGGTCAGGGTGCCAAACTGGGAATAGGCATGAGTCAAGAGCCAAGAGCTATACAACAACCTGAAAGGCGTGTTGCCTCGAATAACAATTTGCCCTGCGCGGTGTTCTCAGTGGCAAGTCGATGATGATGTACTGCAGAAGGAAAGGTTTTCTTTTTAACTTTTTTGTTCACACGGTACGGATCGCTCAAGTCAAAACGACCACTGGGAGTGGAGGTGGAGTACAATGGACGGGGAATGCCCGTGTGTTGGGCAGTGCGTCTGTCAGCCCTGTCTTGGCATTCTAATGCCAAAATAAATAAACAAATTGGGAGGGGTTGGGGGGGGGGGGGGGGCACTGAGTCTGTTACCATTAAGCGTATAGTTACGCATTATCTGAACCTAAAAGGTAGGTTTTTTTGGTTGTTTAGGATGGAGACCGAATCACTTTCAGCACAATTTTGCAAAACTAGGAGGGTCGGAGGAGGAGGGGCAGTATTTAATTCAACTACCCATACAAATTCAACACGGGACGGGAAGCAGAGGGACGGGTGGGAGGATAGGAAAAGAGGAAACAACCACGGGCGAAACACAACACCGGGCGAAGTCGGATAAGACTGCTAGTGTGAAAATAAATGTTTACGCAACTTGAATCAAATATATGGTTGATTGTTAGCTAACTTCTAAACTTCTAATTAAGCTAACTTCTCAACGGCGTAAAGAGGCCACGCCGTTGAGAAAGTAGTATAGGGGCACAGGCTGGAAACGGAAAACCCTGCCAAACAGTAAAAAAAAAAACCAAAAAAAAACAAAAACAAAGCCCGCTCCATTACGTCGACAGTGGACGTGACAACGGCCTTAGCAATGTTACAATAGCGCACCTGTCTGTATAAAATCCACTGTATTCGTGGCTAAAATGCAATGAGTATGATATTAAATGAAGGTTTGGGGATGCAACGTAAGTGAAATTGGGACTATGGCAAGTTTGGGGAAAATATTCTAATAATAATAGGGGGAAAAGGAAAAGACTTCACCAATCAGATCGTAGTAAACAATGGGAAAAACTGGATTAGAATATAACATTAATACAATAGGGGTTTTACACAATCGTTGCCATGGTGAAACATTCCATGGTATTGTTGTGCACAAAGCCAGTTTTACATTGGGGTTGAGAAAACAATAGGCTCTGAAAGAGACAAGTTGTAATGATCCATCCTGGAATCAAGGCCTACTGTGCCAAAGCTTGACAGGGAGATGACATGGGACGAAAGCATTCTCATAGCAACCGTAGCTTCAATGGACTTTTAATGTTAAACTTTACGCCCAGGTGGGCACCTCTAAACATTTTAAAGATTTTTTTCTTTTGGGACAGTGATTGGAAGGTCGAAGACTAACTTTTCCGCACTATTACTATTAGAAATTTTAATAAAAAGCATTATTTTGATCTGCCCTACTCTGTACCCATGCAGCCGGCGGAAAAGTGTGCAAGTACCTGTAGCTTGGGCATCCATGGACCTTCCTTCCACAGCGGCTCTCCGTCTAGTGCACTCTCTGCGGGCCTTGGATGCAAGATGCTTCGCTACAATCTGCCTCTCCCAGACGTCGTTGTCAAAGTGCAACAATTGATAATCGCAAAGATGATCGCTCGGGCAAGAGCTGGTCATCAGCCCCTCTAACAAATACACGTGAAACACCAAGACTTAAAAACTAAAAAAAAAAACACAAAATACAAAAACTTTTAAAATAGGTCTTAGTACCACATGCAATCTCCCAGTCATTTTGTAAAACATTCCAAAGCTCTCAATGAACAACAATGCATGTATCACCTGACAACCTTTTGCATAGCCCGATGTAAGTTACATTTATTTCGGCCTATTTAACTAGCATTCTTTTCGCCCAACTTTCCCTCAGCCCAATTTAATAACGTCATGTAACCCAACTTATACAATTCATTCTTTTCATTCCATTAACTGATATTATATATAGAAAGCTATTCTTGTATTGGCGGGCGAGCATATTATTTTCATCTAAACCTGAACAGGTGAAGATACGGGCATGCCAGTTTTTTAAAACGGTGCATTCATTGATTTGAATCACAGGATGCGCTGATTGAGTGAGCGAAGCGAACGAAAATCAGCGTTTGTTAGCCAGTGTGCGCAAAAATTGGATTGAAGAAATTTAATTCGCTGACACATCGGCATGCACACGAGCAACCAAACCGTACCAGTGTTGCAAGTGGTGCATCTAAGACCAGCCTTGCGTAGCACGGGCTTCCTTTAGTTTTCATCTAAACCTGAACAATTAAAGATATAGGCAAGAAAAAAACCGTCTGTCATCATTAGCGCATGCGCAGCACTAATCCACAACCATCGAGCGTCTTCATCCCATTACTCCAGAACTGCATCCCCTAATCCCCGCGTTACGCATTACGTAATTAGTTTTTTTTGCACCGTGACAGCTACGTGAGAGCATTCGGACAGAGCTTTATTATTAATGTGTACATTCTCGGGGGCTCCAATCAGGTAGGCTTCCAAACTAGCATCGCTGCTGCTGTTTGCTGCTGCGACGACGCAAAGCTATGACGTCACGACCGGCTGGTGTAATGCACCGAGTTCGGCCCTGAGAAACCTTGACTCCAATAGCGATGTTATCGAATCACGTGACCCGTGTAACCCAGACCACGTGACATAGACATTCTCGCATTGTTCCGGAGGTTGCACGCGAGTCGCCAGTTATGCAGAAAAGTCTGGGCAATTCGCCGTCAAAGTCGTCTTCATAAAAGTCACGGGAAAAAAAAAATAACGAAGGAAAAATAAACAATAAACAAAAAGTGCGGAGCTCTCTCAAGCAGAGTGGACGGCTGGTCTTCACTAGGTGGCAGCCCTTACAACCAGGTTAGACTTAAAGGTGATTAAAGAGCAGTGACATTTGCCGCCATATTGGCACCAGTATGGGTTTTGGAAGGCATAACTACAAGGTGCACTACATAAAAATGGAGGAAAAAACAATGGAAGAGCGGATTTCTTAGGCTTAAAATAACGTTATTTTCTCCAACAACAAAAATCGCGCGTTCTAGGTCTAAGAAATCACTCTTCACAGCATCGGCTTCAGTATGACGCTCTTCTGTTTCTCTCCGCAGTGCCCCTTGCAGCTAACCCATTAAGGCTCCACCATAGAGTTAGATACATTAATACTACGTCATGTCACTGCCCTATTGGATGACGGAGAATCTGGAAAGGGATGCTGTGTTTAAATACGGGCAACGCTATCGCAATGGTGAACCGGCGTCTTTAATCTGTACAGCTTGCTACCCCAGGTGGACGAGGGCGTACCAAATTTTCACACAATAAAATTTATGAAGAGGCCGGGGCCGTCAACTGGGCTTCTGCCTCCGGCCCCTATTTTGAAGTTACGACCCTGTGTCACTCCATCATCTACGATTTCCTAATTATTGTGTTCGCGGTGTATCTTGAGTCCTGCAAGTATTTTGTGAGCGGCTACGTCTTCCTGTCTTCCTGGATGAGATGGCTTTAATCGATGGCCGCCATTGTTTTTTGTAACCATCTTGGATATCAACAAGGCACTCTGCTACTGAAAACGTACAATCCATTATCGGTGTTCGTTCTGCGGAGAACTCAAGATAGGCCGCGGACACTATAGGAGTTTAAAAAGACTTCATGTACACCCTGCCCTCTACCTAGGAATCAATACTTTTACAAAAACAACGGTCTTACACCTTTGACAACAAGAACCACTGATTAAAAAAAAAAAACTACCCTTAAAGGAGGGTTTGCCACCAAACGAAAGTTTAGAGTATCTAGCGCCATCGACCGTTATCAAGTTCTCTCTAACGCTTGCGCGCAGCCAATAAAGGAATGCACAAAGAAAAATCTTTTAACACAACTAACAAGCTACGAGCCTTCTGAATAATTGAGTAAAAATTTGGTCCATCCTCGTGCACCTGGAAGCGTGCTGTAAATCTTAACGATATTAGTACTACTAGATGTCGCCACGGTAGAAAAGATAGAAAATACCCTGCCACCATCTAGTAACAGTAATATCGTTAACTTTTACAGCGTGCTCCCAGGTGCACGAGGACACTCCAAATTTTCCCTCAATAATTAAAGGGATATACCTCCCAGCGCCATTTTTCTCGATCCACCACATCAAGTACGGCCCCAAAAGTCTATTTGCTTACCGTTAGTCTTTCCCTTGCTAAAAAACCGTTTTAAAATGTGGCGTCTAGGAAATTTTCTGTTGAATATTGTTAACTATATTTAAGAACGACCCGTAACTATACGATGCATTGCGCGCGTACAATAATCATAACGTTTCATCGCTGTGTGTACATCTTCTAATTTTCTAATAATTACCATGATATCTAAAATCTAATAGACTAATGCGTTACAATTTAAAATTAATTATTCCAATAGATCGCCGTGCACTAGCCTAGAAATTTATAAATTGTGATTTTAAAATACGAGAAATTCCGGTTTGTGACGACACAATCGTTGACTTGCTTCTGTCTCGTGTACTATTTCCAAAGCCAACCGAGACAGCTGCTATGCGAGAAACGCAGCTACCAACCCAGCCGAGCTTGGCGTTGTAATTGCTCAGATGACGATCTGCGCGTAGCTGTAATTTGGCACGCGGAATGTTATAAGGCAGGCCGGATGTCCCTTTAAGGACGCTCGTGGCTTGCTTGTTGTGGTTAAAAGTATTGCTTGGTGCGTTCCTTTGCTCGTTGCGAGAGAGAACTCAGTAGGGCTAGATGCTGCAATGTTAAGTTGGTGGCAACCCGACTTGAAGTTCAGCTATCGATAATAGCCAATGATTAACCGAAGTCAGAGGGTGCTATTCAGCCGGGGCGTATTCAACCCCTTCTCTATTGCTTACTGTTAGCTATAATGTAATGCATGAATGCGTAAATGCATGGCTAGAGAAAGGTGTAAGAACTAAAAGGGCTCGTGAATTTAGCTTTAAGGGCGGCCGGCCGGCCGGTCATTCCTGTGGTCACTGCTCGCAAAATGGTGGAAGAAAAATGTCCGCCCTCCCAGAAAGATAGACGGTTATGCGTGACTAACTTTCAGTTTCGAAGATGCCTCGTGTTTGCTTGTTAACGATAATAACAAGAAAGGTCATTTCTGCGGCCTTGTGCATGTTTGCGAGATCCCAGGCTTAAAAAAAAATTGTTGAGATGCTCTTAGTTTTGTGTGGTAAGGAGGTTCGCACGATACGAAGAACTAGACCTGTCGTTCGAAAACAATTCAAAGGAGACGAATTTGTAGGTTTTTTAAATTTTTTTTATCAGTATTACGGTTTTTTTTTATCAGTATTACGGTAACACGTCTAATGCTGCATGCCGTACTTTAGGGTTCCCACTACCCTAGAGAACTTGAAAAACTCAGGGAATTTAAACTACGTTTGAAATTCAGGGAAAATTCAGGGGATGCTTCCATTTTTCACAAAAACCCTGTAAAACTCAGGGAAAAAACAAAGTTAGAATTTGAGGCCTATAGTCCTTAGTGCATTAAACATATTCTGTTAACATATATTCTGTTACTAGCATCGTACCCGGCTTCGCCCGGGGATTTGTTTGACTCGTGGTTGTTTCCCAGTATTTGCTCGGTGCTGCCTGATCGTTCACTGAAACAGTCGATTTTTGTTTGTGTAACACTCCCCCTTTCCGTCAATCCTCTCCCTTCCCTTCTCTTTTTGGTTTCCTTCCCTTCCTCCTCTTTGCTATACGTAGTTGTGCATGACGTCATGTAATACTTGCCCTTGAGATTACCACGGTGTTTGGTTAGAAGGATAATTGTTAGAGCAAATTGTTATTGTTGTTGTTGTTGTTGTCTGTTGTTGTTGCAGACATAGGGCCTTAGGGCTTCGGGCAGATGACCAGGAGTGGTTAACGCTCGTTAAACCCTTTGAACCCTTTTATTCGAGGCAACAATGTGCCAATTTCAACTTCTTTTCCAGGCAACAACGTCCCAGTTTGAACTTCAAGCCAAAGAATTGACACACTCGCACGTTTTCATTGTACCCCTTCCGGGGGTCGTTGCGGTTGCTTCATTTCTGCTATGAGACTTTGGTTTATAATGTAAGATTTTGCTATAAAATGAAATTTATCCTTGTACTTATGTGTTAACGTCTAAAAGTTCATTCAATTGGGCAACTCTTTTGCACTGAGTGAGCCGTAGAAACACGTAAAACCAGTAAAATGTGTGGAAAAATTTCCTTCCTGAGATTTTGGTAAATAACATGGAAATTAACCTCAATTACTATGGAAAACATGGAAATCTCAGGGAAATTATATCAGTAATTTTCAGTATTTTGATGGGAACCCTGTACTTAACGATGGGTGCCACACTAGGAGCGAGCGAATCCTGCAATTAGACTCGCAAGGCCAGTCTTTAATGCAGACTGCATGCTTGCTTCGTTTACGCTTGACCTTGTGATTTATTCTTCATTATTGCTCGCATTATTTCTAGTGTGGAGGCCAAAAAGCAATTGCTTTATCTCCTTGTGTATGTTTGTGGCCTTTAGTTCACCACTGAGAGAGGTTGAACAGCTGCTAAGTCCGGGTGGAGCCTACAGCCAGGTTCCGGCCCGGTAGCATGCACAATTGGTAGTAAGTGGCACGTCCTGGGTTCGAGTCCCAATCGGAGCAGTTGTCTTTTCTTTCACTCTGAGATTAGTGTGTACAGCTAAAGGCCAGTCTTTAATGCATGGAGTGTTTATTTCGTTGATCCTTTACTTTGTGATTTATTCTTTATTCAACCAGGAGTCCATGAAGGATGAGGAGTGAAGGATTCAATGTGTAATAAACAATAAATTTTGAGATAAAGGGTTAACGAAACAAAGTACGCATTAAAGCCTGCTTTGTGAGAATACAAGACGCATTATTCTGAGAAAGAAAAGACATTTTAAAGAGGACGAAAAGTGCTTTGACCATTATTTGAACGAAAAAAAGCCACAACAGAGCTGGTGTATGAACACTCATTCAGCTTTTGCACAACCTTTGTTTAAAATACAAAAGCATAAAAGAGTACACTCAGACTTGTTATCAAGAGTTATAAGGGTAACAATTTTATCAAAAGTTAAAAAGTTGACAAACGATTTACAATTTCTTTTCCTTGAACACCGGAAAACGGCGGTATATAAACAATCGTCATTATGGCGAAATGTCTTGTCAGTCAATAAAAAAAAATCAGACCCACTTTTACCACCACACAAGACTTAAAAAACTAATTTAAGAAATTTTGTCTTTAAGGCGTGTGGTAGTAAAAGTGTATCTGATTTTCACTGTTGACTGACATGAAATTTCGCCATAAAGAATTTCTTTTCGTAATCGTTGAATTGAAATGAATTTAATGAAACGATTACGAAAATTAATTTAACCTTTTAACTTTTAATAAAAATGTCGATTGTTGGACGTGTGCCACGAATTAGGAACTTGGCAGTTATTGTAACTTTGGGCGAACAGTGTGTGTGAAAGGCTTTCAGGCTAAATAAATCAAATAAAATCAAATCATATCGAATTAGCAAGTTTTATTGTAGCCTACTCATCTATATCATAATCAGTTAGGACCAGAGTTGAGTTCAGTAGGATTAAACAACGCTTTAACAATGCTAAAAACAACAATGATTTTTTTTCTAAGGGAGGTAAAAAAAAAAGAATTTGTCGGAGGAAACAAAGCTGAAGCAACGCTGTAACAATAACGCTCCACACAATAATGTCTTTACAAACATGCACATCTATATAATTATATAATACGCTAAGGGTGGGCAAGCAAACTCATCATTATTATGCACTACAATGAAAGAGGGTGTATAATGAAAGAGGGCGAGCGACCGACAATAACAAACAAACGGGTGTGGCCAGTAACAATCGAAATTACTTTAATAATGCTACCTCTTAGAGCCGACTTGAAGAGTTTCAAAATTGGTTCAGTAACACTCACTGCATGCTCGACCGTTGTTGGGTTAATTGCGCTTGGTATCAGAATAGAGAAACGGGCAATCCAGCGTCCTCCATTGAAAAAGAGACATTTACTTCCATAACAACAAACCGGCATGGGTTAAAATGGACGGGAAGCACAGACGGGGATATTCAGATCACTCAATAGGGGAATCCGGGTCGGGGACGGGGGAGGTGGTGCGGGACGGGAAAGGGGTTACTGGGGGGGGGGGGGGCATGGGGGAAAATCAGACCATACAGCGGGGTATAAGGCCGCAGGGGAGTTCGGAGGAGGCAGCAGGGGGCAGTCGGTACCCTTTTCATTCCATACTGCCCACTACAGTATTTCGCTCAGGTATGCAGGAACTGGCTAGGCCGGCGTATGTTACGCCGGGGGTACAGCTAGTGATTTTGAATTTGAGTTGGGTTTTATTTGAGTCTAAAGACCTAATAGTGGTACACTCATTCTAAGCATATGCACATGGACCGAAACCATGGAGGAAGGCAGTAAATTCAAGACACCGCCATACTAATTAAAATAGCGTATTGCGTGGAACCGTATACAGTAATAAAAGCAAGTTGTTGAAACGCCGTATAAATGCAGGGTGTGCAGAAATGTCTTCTCAGACTTGGTTTCATGTAGTAACGTTTACGTAACGTTAAAATAAATTACATGCAAACCAAAGTCTTGAATTTGATTGTTACCTCATTTACAATTTTTTACTTATCCTTAATGCCATGCACAGCTGGGCATTTGCTCTTACGGAGTTTGGACACACAATGCGTTTGCGTTATTGTACTGCTGTTTTACTGAAAACATAACTCATCGAGTCACTCCTATATTTTTTTTTCCGAAATAACCCCTCCCCCCTCCCCCCCCCCCAGCCCCGTCCAAATTGTCTGTTTTCCATGTTAGCTAAATGTGCGGCGACAACGAGAAGCCGCTTTTAACATCCCCCCTCCACCCACGAATTAAAAAGGACAGAAGGGTGATTTTTGTGAACTACCCTAAAAAAAGTCTGGCTGCCTTAACCTAACCGATTTACCCTATTTCGTGAGACTGTCATCGGGTTTGCGATAATCCTTATGCTTATCAGCAACTAAAGCAGTATGAAAACTTAAGAAAGTGCGTACATTGTGCTTTTGTTTTATAAAAAAAAAAACATCTGTTGGCATGCTGTCCGGGCTAAAAAAAAAATACTGTCTGCAGGCTATTTTTACTTTAGTGAGAAAAAATTATGAAAAATCGCTCCTATACCTACCCTAATTTTGAAGTTGTTATTTTTTGTTCCCAGTTCTAAGGATCATCGGGTGGCTGATCAGTGAGAGCTCGAGCTCGAAGTAAAGTAAGTTTATCTAATCGATACTGAAAAGGAGATCCTGCAAATTCCATGTCGATCAGGGCAGAGACTACCGGTACTTCAACAGCTATGGGACCATTTTTAGACATCTTTTGTCCCGCTGTGATCGAACGTTGCTCGTTTCGAATATATGGCTTTGCTCCTTCCGTTACTATAGAGCAGTGACATTTGCCGCCATATTGGCACCAGTATGGGTTTTGGAGGGCATAACTACAATGTGCACTACAGAAAAATGGAGGGAAAAACAACGGAAAAGCGGATTTCTTAGGCTTAAAATAACATTGTTTTCTCCAACAACAAAAATCGCGCGTTTTAGGTCTAAGAAATCACTCTTCACAGCATCGGCTTCAGTATGACGCCCTTCTGTTTCTCTTTGCAGTGCCCCTTGCAGCTAACCCATTAAGGCTCCAGCATAGAGTTATATACAATAATACTACGTCGTGTCACTGCTCTATAGTCTGTTCCACATTATGTTTTCAGGAAACTAAGCGTATGACGCCACGTTTGCTTGCACTATGTGTGCAGAAACATGTGGATATCACACTTGTAGCCTCTATACACAGTTACTGTTAGTCTATGTCGGACTAGGACATTTACGTGTTTTTTTGCGCTCGGTAGTGCAAGGAAACGTGTTATCGTACATAAGTTTCCTGCAAACATAATGTGGAACAGACTGTAGACTTCGAAAATATCTAGTATGGGTTCAAAAGTGAGTTATTCTTACACACGAGTTCATCTGTAAAGTGATGGTTTGTTACTGATGACTGTTTCTGGAGTCACTACTCGTTAGGCTTCCCTGCACTGGCGGACCAACCGATTCGTTTGTAATCTTCCTCATGCGTAGATCTACGCCTTATTTGTTGATTTAATTTAGTAAATGAGTAAAACTGTAAATATTCTAACTGAAACGTCACAATTCGTCAGACGTCATAAAAACAGATCATTGAACGGTCAGGGAAACGACCGTAATCAGAAATTAATGTAAACTGGGCCAGTACACAAATACCGTCATAGAAATTTTGCCCCGTGATACTCCGCAACCCCCTTCCCATTTTGCACAACTTTTGCAACAACTTTTACATTCCCCCACCCCGCCCGTTGATGAGATGAGAAACGTCGAATCTCTCGTCCCACCCCCTCATTATGGGAAAACACTATTAGAGAAACTTTTTAGTTGAATTAATCGGATTTTGTTCGAAAATATCTGATGGCTTTTTTTTTATTGCTCTTTAGCCCTTTTTGAAGATTGTGAATGACGTCAGTAATTTAGTGATCCCTCCACTCGTAGTTTGAAACTGTCACATTCTTGTGATTCCCCCTCCCCCCCCCCCCTCTTGCGTCATGTCTTTTGTGTACGGCCCCCACGAAAGAACTAACACTAAGGGCCGATGCACACATGCGTTTTTTAACGCGCGTTGACGTTACCTTGCCGCTGCGTTGATGCTAGAAAATCAATGCACACATGACCGTGAACCGCCAGCACGTATTCGGCCGCAACCCATTTTGCTAACCACGTGTACAAAAAAAGTTACATTTTGAAACCAATGAGACGATATTGCAATTTTCGCCTACCTCGTGTACAAAAAATATATATATTCAAACCAATGCGACGATATATGGTACATTCATTTATTGATTTAAGACGTACCAGAGGAATATATTATACATCCTTTGCAGATTAACTAAAAAATTCAGATAAGTTTTTTAATTACTTCCCAATGAGTCTTCAATCATTTCTGCAGCAACAGTTCATACTTCAGGATAGTTCTTTACTCCCCCAATTAATTAATTCCATGTCTATTTCTTCGAAATGGACGCCATTTTCGGTAACGCTTTTGCGATAAACGACGGTACTGAGAGACGTGGGTGCGTTTTTTTTTAGCGCTGCGTTGACGGGGTGGGGGGGGGGAGTGCGGTGCAAAACGAACGCACCAGCGACGTGCGGTAACGCAACGTCGACGCAGGTATCTGTGTACGACTGTACGTGTAGTACCCAACAGATGTCACGTAAACCAAACCGGAAATGCGGTAACGCAGCGTCAAAGGCGTTCACAAAAACGGATGTGTGCAACGGTACTTAGAACATGAGCGTCACGTTTCTCAATTGAAAACCATTCATATTATATAAGTAAGTAAGTAAGTAAGTAAGTTTATTCATCCACCACAGGTTACAAGGAAAAATAAAAAACACAAAAGCAAACACTCATTCCACAAGAGCTAATGCTCGCGTGTGGTTTGAGAGCAGCAGACAGAGAAAACAATTGAACTATAGCACTTTTGCACATAGAATCAAAGGTAAGGCGCCAAAAGAACAACAACAAAACACATCGAAGTAAAATTAAAAAAATGCATTGATAAATATATATACACGCAACAAATTTATGAAAGGGGAGATAAAAGCAGAAAAGAAAGAGGAGCGAAATATATAAATCAATCTCAAAGAAAACACTAGTAAAGCAAAAACAAACAATTTATAGTCAATATATAGTTAATATACTCAAAATATAGTCAACAATTGGTATCGTTCAAATCCTATTTTGAATTGTTGAATCATGTAATAGGCAACACTAAAAGTAATGAATTGCAGACCCATAAATAATAATAATAATAATAATAATAGCTTTAATCAAGTACAGGTACATAAGTACATAATAATAATAATAATAATAATAATAATATAATAATATATATATATAATAATAATAATAATATAATAATTTTATTACAAATTACAAGTTGATTATACAATTCAAATTGATACAGCCTATAAAAATCATATCAATCAACAACAAAAAATGATTAATAGTCAAGTCACGAATGCTTTATTTCAGCATTGTTTGTGCTTGCCTATACAAAATACACAATATTTATCACCTTTAGATATGCCCTAATTTTGATTATTATTCGTTACGATTGTTTGAATAAGTTCATTAAGCAATATTTTCAATGTATATTCAATACAACAATTTGTAAGCATAATTCTTTATACGTCTTTCAATTCATATGTTAATGGGTTCTTTATGATTCTGTTTAGTTCACTATATGTCGTACAGTTTATCAAACCAATTGGTAGTTTATTAAATATATTTGCTAAATAATATGCTGAGTTTTTTTTCCCATATTCATTTCTAATTTTAGGTAATATGTATTTTCTTTTTTTACCTCTAAGTTCCGTCTTCGTTGGCTTTAGTATATTTTTAAGGAAATTTTGTTTAAAATAGTACTTTTTAATTATTATTGATTTCATTAAATTTTCAATATTTAAAATTCCATTATTTGTTCTGATTTCTGAAGTTGCTAATTTTGTTTCATTATTTTTGAACAGTATTTTTATCACCTTATTTTGTATGCTTTGTAATCTTTTCAACATATAATTATTAGTGTTTCCATATATTTCAATACCATAACGTAAGTGTGCTTCAATCCATGCATGATAAATTGTTTTCAGATTTTTTTTATTTACTATCTCCTTAATAGCGTACAATTTAGGCAGCATTCCTCGTATTTTTTTAATTAAGGTATTTATGTGTTCATTAAAAGTCCACCTGGTGTCTAATGTTATTCCCAAATATTTAAATTTATGCACCCTTTTTATTTTTACACAGGTATCATCACAAGTAATACATTCTTTGTTAATTTTAAATTTATTACAGTTTTTTGTATGTAAATATATTTCATTATTCTTCATATTTTCTTTCATATGCGCTGTTCTTATTATCATCCATTCAGTTTTATTTTCATTAATAAATAAATCATTTTGTAATAACCATTTTTGCACATTATTTATATCTTTTTGTAAGTTTGCTATCATAGTTTTTTGATCATAGTGAATCGATATCAAAGCTATATCGTCTGCAAATAGAACGATTTCAGAGAATTTGAGAATTCTTTCAATTTCATTTATATAAATTAGGAATAATAGTGGCCCCAAATTGGAACCTTGTGGTACACCAATCTTAATATCTGCCAAATTACTTCTCATATTTTTTATTTTACAGCATATTTTCCTTTTATCCAAGTAGCTCATCATAATATTCTCCATTTTACCTCGTATTCCCATTTTATTACATTTTTTTATTAGTATATCATGATTTACAGTATCAAATGCTTTTTGCAAGTCAATAAATACAATTCCCACATATTTGCCTTGATCGAGTGCTTGGCTTACATAGTCATTAATTTGTCGTATTGCATCCATTGTGTTTTTTTGTTTCATAAATCCATACTGATTTTTTGAGAATAGATTATGTTTTTCTAGAAAATTTAAAATTCTGCTATTAAATAGCTTCTCTAAGACTTTGTCTATTACAGGTAACAGAGATATTGGTCTATAGTTAATCATTTCATGTTTTGGCCCTCTTTTGTAAATTGGCCTGATAATTTGTATCTTACAGTTTTCCGGCCATTTTTCACAGTTTATTATACTAGCAGCTAATTTTTCAATAAAGCACAACGCAGCATTGGTACTAAGAATATGCTTAGCTAGTAATCCATCATATCCAACTGCATTTTTAATTTTTATTTCGCTTATGGCTGCTTTTATTTCACTTTTTGTGAAATTTAATATTCCCATTGTATTATCATTTATGGTTCCTTTTCATTGATTTGTTCCATATCCATTATTTTCCTTTTAATTTCAGCATATTTTATACCGATTTTGTTAATTATCGAGCCATAATGTATATTAAATTTTTCACAAATTTCCGTTAATTCCATATTTTTAAATGCCTTAATGATACTTATATCATTATTATCATACCTATTACATCCTGTGATTTCATTAATCTTTTGCCACATTGTTTTAATTTTATTTTTGCTATTATTTATTACTTTTTCATAATATTTAAATTTCTCATTTTTAATTTCTTTAGCCACTAGTTTTTTT
>JAHWFP010190074.1:56094-105665 GCA_023313725.1 Lithobius niger | reverse complement strand
CCCTCCCGCCCCGCTTTGAAGGGCTAAATAAAATTAAAAAAAAAAACCAGTCCCTTCATAAATAATGACTGGTCCCTAACGATATGGAAACAGTTTTTCCATCAGTATTTTTTTTTTAATAGTAACTGATACCCCTTTGACTTTCCGTCCTATGTTATTACGGTGTTACGTTAATTTTTTTTTTATTATATTTTTGACCAATCGAAACAAGGATATTCATTTTTTTTTGTCATCTAGTTGAAATGAAAACTTAGTAAGTGACACGAAACACGAGGGCACGAATTACTAGAACGCATTTAGGTTACCTTGTAGGTTAAGCAAAAAAAAATAAGAGGGGAAAAAGTGGAAGAGAGTATAGTTACGAGCAGCCAAGGCTGCGGGACTAGCATCTGAAGCCGGTCGTTGACCTAACAACAAGGGGTACCAACTGAAAATGGGAGTACAAACAAGGGCGTTGTCAGTCAAGCCTGTGCTGTGACAGAGATCATTAGGCCTAAAGAACATTGTTTTGTGCAATCCCTTATCCTGCGAAACCTATACTAAGGTTGCAAATCGGGAAAAAAATATTCCACTTGCTGAAAATTGCGGCAGCTGTCAACTGACAATCCCAAAAAATTGAAATCCGTTCTCACATCATTAGCTTGGCAACTACGCTAATGTTTTTGCCTCCGCGTATCCAGTGCACCTTGCAGCTAGCTGAATGATCGGCTATACAGATACGAATACCGCAGTGAATAAGGCGGTATTGTCAATGACTGCTGTATTACTTTGGAATTTACTGACTCAAAATAAAGTTTGGAAAATGGTCGGTCTTGATAACAGAAAAGGGAAACAATTCCTTAAAGGGCAATTACATCCATTTTGACATGCATGTTTGACTTTTGGATCACTTACACAATAACTAAACACAAGAATTGCGGTAAGAATACGTTACGTACGTCCGATACAACAATTTAATTACTGCATCACCAAAACACGATACGGAGACCGCCAGTGTTTTGCTGGAAAGCGCAGAAATTAGAGCCGACAGTCGGATCTCTTCGATTTCGACTCGCAGCCGATTGAGATAGCTGTATTGACACTGAGGAGCTCAAGCATCTGACGGCCACTACACTGCCGGCCAGCTAAGGCCGCCAGACGCTGTAGCTCCTCACAGTCAATACAGGTATGTCAATCGGCTGCGAGTCGAAATGGAAAAGTGACATCTGTCGGTATTAATTTCTGAGCGTTCCAGCAAAACAATGGCGACCTCCGTGTTGTGTTTTGGTGATGCAGTAATTAAATTGTTATATCGGACGTACGTAACGTATTCTTATCGCAATTCTTGTGTTTAGTTATTGTGTAAGTGATCCAAAAGTCAAACATGCATGTCAAAATAGATATAATTCGCCTTAAAAAGTTTGTTTATCGTGTGATTATAAATCAATGATTATTCTGTCTTAAAAATAATGAAGAGAGACTAATCGTTAATGTGTAATCAGCTGGGCAAGTAATCCTCGTCTTCGAATCTTGTTGAGGATTCCACCAAGTTACATCAGCCGTTACAAGAATCCAGCTAATTTGTCAATGGTTAAATTTCATCCTTTTTTTATGTAGTAGATATGAAGAAGGCATTTGACTATCTTTTTCGCAACCAACAAAAAATTTCGGTGCATACCACCAACCGAATTAAAAAAAAAAAGTCCCAACCCCACACCACGAACGTTGTGTGGGGTCCCCAGGGAACCCGAACAACGTGAGCAAATGTAAGCTAGTAGTCGGAGTGTCGGCTGCCAGCCAAGTGAACAACAGATCGAATCCCGCGACCGACTAAAGTTAATGTTAAAAAAAAAAAACAGTTCAAAAGTCGTCTGTTGATTTGTAACTGATATAAGCCATAACAGTATGTTAGAAAAATGGGTGACAAATTGAGAATTCGATAAATAATGAATATGCCACAGAACTGCTGGAAGTATATAAGACATAGACGGAGTACTACCTTTTGATTTTTTTGTAATTACTGTATACGTGTAGCGTATTTTAAGAAAATATGCATCTTTTTTTGTCATTCAAAGGGCAATTACATCCATTTTTACATGCATGTTTTACTTTTGGATCACTTACACAATAAATAAACACAAGATTGCAGTAAGAATACGTAACGTACGTCCGATACAACAATTTAATTACTGCATCACCAAAACACGTAACGGCTACCGCCATTGTTTCGCGTAGAACAACTGAAATTAATGGCGAGAGATGGAGCTGCTCTGTTTCAACTCAACTGACAGATGGAGCCACTGTTCTGTTTCGACTCTGCCGAACGGTAGCCCACTGAGAAAGTTGTGTTGGCTGTGAGTAGCACAAACGTCTGACGGCTTTAATGGCCAGTAGCTAAGGTCATCAGACGTTTGAGCTACTCACAGCGAACACAGCTATCTCAGTGGGCTTCCGTCGGCTGAGTCGAAACAGAACAGTGGCTCCATCTGTCAGTTGGGTTGAAACAGAGCAGCTCCATCGCTCGGCATTAATTTCGGTTGTTCCAAGCGAAATAATGGAGGTTCCCGTTAGGTGTTTTGGTGATGCAGTAATTAAATTGTTGTATCGGACGTACGTAACGTATTCCTAACACAATTCTTGTGTTTAGTTATTGTGTAAGTGATCCAAAAGTAAACCAGGCATGTCAAAATGGATGTAATTGCCCTTTAAAATCTTTACAGGATCTTTAGCCGACAATATTGAATATTTATTAAAGTTAAACAGGACGGAAAGCCCAAATTTATTAAATTTAACACTTTCTTGTGTTAAATAAATACAGATAGAAACCTATTTACGTTACCTTTTGCACTTATATGTTAGACTGCTTAAGCAGGGAATCTAACCCACGACCTTTGAGACCAAAGGTGTAAGTCTACGGCTGAGTCATACTGACACGGCCTGTTTAATTCTTGCAGTGTGATGGGGAAAGTGTTGTTGCCACGGTAGCAATAGCTACTTGCGTCACCGTTTGATTAATTGCGTGCAGTTGTATCAATTCGTGACAAAAAAGAAAGAATCCCTCCTGAAGTTAAAATTTTCCCAGTCGTTTCCGAACTCTCATTACTGACAGTTTCCTAACGAGTCGACAGAGCCAAAACATGCTAGTTCAGCCTCTAGAATGTTACATAAATGTGCCTTAACTTTTGCTTCTATAAAGAAAAGAGGGAAACGAGCCAAAAAGGGAAACTCCACACACTAGAAATAACGTAGTACAGTAAGCCACCTTTATGAACTTACGTTTCGTCGGAGTGGCATGACCCGGATTCGAACTGCCAAATCTGATCACTGACATAAAGCCTTTATCGATACGTCCACTCCTTTACTGCCTCATTTGTATTTCTTCTTCATTGCCCATGACCGGAAGAATTTTCGGTCAATAACGGGTGCAGTGAGTCACATTTATAAAAAGCCAGTTGAGGAGTATCCACATCGATAAAGGCGTTACGTTAGTGATCTGGCAAAGGATTGGGTTACCAGTTCGAATTCGGGTCATGCCACTCCAACGAAACGTAAGTGCATAAAGGTGGCTTACTGTACTACATTATTTCTAGCGTATCAGTTTTGCTGTTTGCCTTGTTTTCCAATTCCGTTTGTATAATTTACAGACAATTGTGTATATTTAATAAAACTAAGGCTGCATCAATACCGATACTGGATGGGATCGGTTGCCGGCATTTTTATGGTATCGGCAAATTTGCTGAAATATTAATAACTCGGGTACCATTCGAGATTACGACATGCGGTTTGCTGCATTTTGCTCAGGAAATCGCTGGTTATCTAACTAGCTATCTTTTCAGTGTTGGTTTCTATTTTTAAAATTTTTACTTGTATAATTATTGGAGTTAAAATAAAGAAAACTACACCATCGATAAAAAATTAGGGACTAAACTTTGGATATCTGTATCGGTATTGGTTTCGGCAACATTTTAAAAACTGGATCGGTTTCGGATCGGTAAAGTCGGTATAGGAATTAAACCTTTTCCTCCATGGAGCTAGAAACTAAAATGCAGCAGTGTAGTGTTGTCTTAAACTGGATTCTTTTTTTCCCCCTCTTTCGGGTAAAGCCCCCCCCCCCCAAAAGAGAAAGGGCAAGTTAGAGAAACATTCCACCTGATTTAAAATTATTTTGTTTATTTGTTTCAGTTATCTTCACAATAGTTTTGCTACTTGCCTCACCAATTTATGGAAGTGTGGACGACGATTTCCATGAACTCCAGGCCCCGTGTCCACTCAATTGGAATTCCAATCCGTGTGAATGTACGGGTCACGCCCGATCACGGACCATCGATTGTAGTCGAGCTCAAACACCCCATCAACTATCGGAAGTATTCGGCACTCTTCGGCCGGGACTTCCTTTTTCCACCTTCAAGATGATTGGTTCCAACATTACGTCACTTCCTCGAAGCCTCTTCATAGACACCAATTTCACCAATTTCCACGTTTCCGACTGTCTCGCTTTGACGTCCATTCCTGATGACTTCTTCACCTGTAAGCTATTTGGACATTTTTGTCTCCTTTATTTTCTGTACTGTATTTCAGTCGAGAAACCGTTCAAATTTCTTGCGTGGGTTGTGGGCCTTACTGGGCTTAAATCGTCGTCTAAATTAAAGCATAAACTACGTCTTAAACTAAAGCGTAAACATTATCCATCGAAAACCAAAACTGGTATAAAAAGCAGCCACGTTTCGAAAAAGGATCAGCCTTTGAAAGTAGTAATATCATGCAGCCAAGGAAAGTCCGCCAAGGTTAATCCTAATAGCCAAGTTAATAGCATATCGAAAGTTAAATGAAAACTAGAACGTGGCTACTCGCGGTAGCAATCTTCAAGTGTTCATTTAGCATTCAAAGTACTATTCGGTGCGATTAATTTGGCTAATAGGATTAAACTTGGCGGCGTTTTCCGTGGTTGAATGATATCACTACTCTCAAAGGCCGATCCTTTTTGAAAACTTGGCGGCTTTTTATATCAGTTTTGGTTTTGGGTGGATATCACAACTTCATAGGACTGTGAACGTACAAAAGGCTACACCGTCTTATCTCCATCTCTCCTTTTTTTTTCAGTAGGAATTTTATGCCTGTAAATTTTCACATTGATAATTTCAAATTTACCATTGCCCAATTAGCTGTTAGATGAGCCAAATTGACACGGTTTGGTTTATTGTGCGACCCTGCTTCACATACTTAAGTTTCTTCAATCCCATTTTTGCAGACAAGGACTGGTAAACAAACGCTGATTTCGTTCGCTTCGCTCACTCAATCAGCGCAACCCCGTGTCTTTCCCTTACTTTTCCAAGATTTCGGCAGCATTAGGTCTTATTCTCGACATGATAAAATATATGCTTTTAGTTGATTACATATTACAGTCCTCACTTGGGAGTATGATTTACAAAAGGTCACATCGTCGTATATTCCACTCTACCTTTTTTTTTTCAGGGAATTTTATGTCTACAACTAATTTGCCCATACATCAGAATAAATTGTGAAATTTTTTGTTTGCTTTCTTCGTTCACATTGTGTCATGCAGAAATCCCTGAAGGTCACTGTTGGGCTACTAAAACATCAGTTCGCGAAGCATTTTTGTGTTTTGGGGTTATTAGCGAAAACCCGTTTGCTCATGGATAGTCGTATTGTTGCGTAACCATGATCCAATTAGCATAATTTATTCTTACGCAATAAAGTTGTCTTGAAGTTACTAATTCTATAATTCTGAAATAGAACTAGGACCTCATAATTAGAGGTATTCTCAGCCTTAATACCCCGAATGCGTCTGTGACATCGATAACTTGTGTGTTTTAGCACCGAAGGTCGAGGGAAATTTGCTGGAAAGTAGCTGAGTAGTAAAATGCACCAATTATAGATTTCGCAAAACCACGAGTAGCATTCGGTGTGAGAATTTCGGTTTTCCATCCACAAAATGGTGCACGGGTAGCCGTGAGCACTGGGGCATCAGTTTCGATAGGCGTCTCGGTCCCGGCCCTTGTACATCTCTAGCTTCTTACAGACCCGGGTTTGATCCTGGTGAAGGGAAGTGTATATGTATGGAGTTTTCCTCTGGTTGTTTCCCCGCCCGTTGCACAAAGGTTTCCTCCGGGTACTCCGGTTTCCTCCCTCATGCGGCAAAACAACTGAAATGATGGTGGTAACTTCCACTTAACATTGGCCGCTTGGGCCTTAAAAAAGCGCTAAGCTTACTCTCCAACACCTTCTATTCTATTCTACTAGATTCGACATCAGATTTTATTTACGAAGTACTCATTGATGTTTACGATGTCTTCAATGTTTTTGATGTTTGCAATTTTATAATGTGATCCTCTGTTTGGCGTAGCGATACAAGCCCCTATCACATTCCGTTGCACCCATTTTGTACTTTTGGTGTGAGGATTTTATATTTACACGAAACGATTCTTACAGCTTCGGCATCGGATTTTATTTACGAAGTGTTAAAAGGACATACCTTCTCAGTCTATTCGAGCATCATGCGTGAAATAACTTTCGCAACATTTCTCACGAGAGGAAATAAAGGCCTTTGCAACATTTACACATGTCTGAGATAATGTGACAAAACTGAGCCTTACAGGAAAGCCAACCGGGAGAAAAGTACCTTTAACAGTAAACGTTTCGCGTAAAATTTTTAAGTTTAATCACTCCCATCGATGTTTACGATGTTTTTTATGTTTACGATGTTTAGAATTTACGATGTTTTCCACTATTTGGCATAGTGATACAAGCCCGTATAGCAAATCGTTACCCAACCTCTTTCTCTTGCTTCGGCGCTGGTATTTTGTATTAAGTATGCATAAACCTCATTTTTATGCTGCCGATTTACCAAGTTACGTTTCCTAACGAGAAGAAACGTCGTGTTTCCGTAAAGTCTGACGATTCGCGAAATTGACGTCATTGTCCTAATTTGGACATAACCACTCCGAATCCTGACGAGCAGCAGCTTCGCATTTTCGTAAATGTCACGAAGGTGACGTCATTTTCCTAAGTGAGATATACTGTCAAGATCTGTATTTTGGTTGTCGGAGACCAATCAGAAACGAGTAAAGCTTCGATCTGTATAATTACTGAAGCAGAAAGGTCCAGTGTGGTCTCTTCAGGGGAAGTCGGCCATGGTGGTGGTTTTGCGGATTACAAAACAAAAATTCTCAAGGCAGCCCAATGATTGTTTTTTTCCCCAAATGACACCCTCCTGTACACCCCCACCTCAACGACGTCCTTCCGTAATAATTTTTTTTTATCAAATCTCAAATACGTAAAGCGGTATAGTGAGACTTAGAAAACTCTGTAAGACATGTATCTAAATGACAGTAATAATAAAACGTTTATTCTCCAAAATGCGGAAAAGGCATGCAGGCGGGCTAAGCCACTAACACCCTGTGTGGAATTAAGAAAATAGGATAAAAAATAATAATCACACGTGAAAACAAAAAAAATAAAAAAGCGACCTCCAGTTTTATTTTTTATTTTTTTAATGTTGCGACTGGAGCAATCCAAGGAACTTGGCAAGCGCAACAAGATTACCGAAAACATTGCTCCAACCCTGTCAAAAAGGTGTATGACCGTTTCGCCGAATCCCTTTACGCCGAATCCCGTTTCGCCGAATTTTAATCCGTGGATTTATTTTCGGCGAAAGGGGAATTCCCGTTTCGCCTAAAAATTTTTTATAAATGTAAACAATAGCAATAGAAAAGAAAGACATGTAAAAGCAAAAGTTTCGGGGAAGGGAATAAATTACTGTATAATGAACAGGATGGAAAGCCAAATCTGGACGATTAGTGGCAAGTTGATAATTTTTTCGGTCGTGTCAATATGGCTGAGCGGTAGCGCTAAGGCCGAATTTTTTTGAGTAAGCAGATAAGATTGGCCGCTGAAAAAAAAAGCAACCACAACGGCCAAAAATTATCACAATGGTAGACGGACATTTAGCTGGCGGATACTTATGCGATCTGCTTTACACTGAATTAAAAGTTTACTAAAGTTTACAATTTATTTTATTTTAAATTATTTTTTTTGCGCAATGAAAACCATGAAATAAGCGATTTTAGCATAAACACTGAAGGTTTAATGAGCGTTAATGAGGAGTCACGTTAGTGAAAAATGTGAAAATGATAACAAATAATTAACAGTAGTGCATAGGGAAGTACGGGTTGGGGGGGGGGGGTAACATTCAGCTACGTTTCACTTACAATTCAGGAACATGAAATTAACGGAATTGCATGGTGGGTAAGTGAACGTCTGAACGAAAAAAGAATTATAAATTATTTACTATTGAAAATTTGAAACGAAATTTATAACGAAATTTGTGCCCCCCTACCAAGATTTTTTCGGCGAAACGGGAATTCCCGTTTCGCCGAATTTTAATCAAGGTCTAATTTTTGGCGAAATGGGAAAACATTTCGGCGAAAGTGGTATCCACCGTTAAGTATAGCGCAGGAATCCGGTAAGGTCGAAATTTTTTTGCCATTCGCTTGAACGATTTGAGAGAAGGAGCGTTCGCAGTGGCACTCTGCGAACTATTCCACACCAGGGCGACTCAGTTAATGAAAAAAAAAACTTAAGAGAGTCCAGGCAAGTTTGTTTAATTTGAATTTAGAGATTGTGGGCTCTGGTTCTGGAGTCGCGCCGTAAGGTAAAGAAATTCGACACTTCCACGTCGGTTTTTCCATGAATAAGGGAATACGTCGTGGCAAAATCGGTGTGAACGCCTCAATTCTACTGATTCTAAGTGCGTTTTAGACAATCTGTCTCTGTAACAATAAGTTTCAGACACGGAAGCATTTTAATAAATTGCCGTTGCACCCGCGCTATTGTGTCAATGTCTTTTAATAAATGTGGAGACCAAACTGGAGAGGCGTATTACAGGATTGGGCGGACATATACTCAGAACGCCCAACCAAGGTGAGGATGTGACCAGACGTGAAGCAACGTTTGATCATCACCAGACGCATGTTGGCAGCTTTCGCAATGTAGTTGCAATGGAAATAAAATTTTAAATTAGGTGAAAGCCAGATACCAAGGTCTTTGAACAAAGGTTCGTGCTTCAACATCGAACCAGCGGGTAATATTCCAGATTCTGATTATTAAAACCAATTGCTGATCGTAAATAGAACTGCAGCATGTGCTTGCCCAGAATCTGTAACTTCCTAATTCAATAAAATGTGAAACGTTTAACTGGAATGCAGTGTGCAGTGCTAGTCCCAGGAAAAGTAAGCGTTGTACCTACACTTACTGTAAAGAAGCGAGAAACTATATAAAAACGTATCAGCGCAAGCAACTTTAGCGGGCAGCTTTAAAAAATTCTTACTGAAATGTAATATACATCTGCAAGAATTTATAGGGTTGGGAAGGAGAATTTGCGACTGAGACTCGATTCCTATTTATTCCGTCCAAGTTTATAGAGGGCGCCATGAGTTTTATGTGGGAATTTCTACTCAGTTTTTAGCCTAAAACTACACTAACCTAAACGAAACAAGCTTGTATTTAGTTATTATTTAGTTCAGCATAGTTGCAATTTAGTTTATTTTAGATTTGGGCTGAAAAATGAGCAAAAATTACCAAATGGAACACGTGGCGCCCTCTGAAAACTCGGACGGAACTAATAGGAAGTTTCAATAGGTTTTTTAGAGTTACAAATTCAACTCCCCAACCGCATAAATTATTGACAGCAGTGACAATAATGAACGCCTTATTCACTGCGGAGTTCGCATTTGGAGCTATAGTTGTTGAGCTAGTTGCAAGCAGCAAAAAAAAAAAAAAAACGGAGGTAAAAACATTAGCGTAGCTTGTCAAGTCAATGCTGTGACAGCGGCTTTAAAAAGAAAGCGTTGTTTTATCCAATCCCTTGCGCTGCGGAACATATATTAAGGTTATTAATCGGAAAAAAAATTCACTTTTCAACGGCAAATTGAAACAGCTGCCAACAAATCCAAAAAAAATTGAGCATTTTTAGGTCAAGTAAGTTGCGCTCACAGCATTAGACTGAAAAATTACGCTGAAGTTTTTACCTCCGCATACTGATATCCAGTGCACCTTGCAGTTAGCTCAACGACTGATTCCGGATACAAACTCCGCAGCAAATAAGGCATTAGGGTCAACGCTCTGTTGACTTTTGTTGTGCTACGGTACTTAAAATGGTAGTGGGAAGTAACGCTTCCCGAAAAAAAATAAAGCCCCCTGGCAAAAAAATAGTTCCCACAAAAAACGATGCCCTACTGGCTCGTATTGGGAATTTCTGTCCATCTCGGATGTAGCAAATTTAGCTTCCTGATTTTTAATTTTGTTTAGTTATCCTGATTTTATTCGCACTTCACTGCTCTTTCGTTACAAGTCTACGCTCTACGTTAATGTATTTATTCCCCTTAGGCCTTAATATTTATGACAGGCAACCTCGTGCTACTTAAGTTTGAGGCTAAGTTTTAAAATCACGTTGCAATATTTTTTCAGTGATTTAAAAAAAAAATGTAGTTTTTTTTAAAGTCAGCCAGTTAAATCAAATGCGTACCAGTTAAATCAAATGCAAAACACAAGAGTATAATGAAAGTGCACGTTAAATTTAAATGAAAAGTTAAGATTGTTAGAATAATTCGCACTGGGGCTTCTTTTTTTTTTTCCCATTTGGGTTTTATTTCCGGGGGAGTTTGAGACCTTTTTTTCTGGAAGTCCTTTAAAATACATTGACTGTTTTCAATAAGGCTTACATCCAGGCCCTGATGGCCAGTTGTGAAATTAGTCTGATGAACTTGAACTGAAAAAAAAAATAATAATAATATACTTAGAAATAGTGTTGCTCCCATTGTGTTTCTACGTTTATTACTATTCTAGCTATTCTGCTATTTCCTTGCCTTTTGGATTTAAGTATCAAACTACCTTTGAGACAAAAGGCAGAAGCAAACACTTTCCAATTACTGCTGGAAGGACGTTTACTGTCGTGCCTTCACAAGAAAAAAAAAAAAAACGAAAGAAAAGTGTGAAATCAAGAATAAACAGGACAGAATGTCAAATGAACTAGATCAGTGATAAATTAATTCTAGCTCTTTCATTGCCTTTTGGACTTAAATATCAGCCTATAGATTAGTGGTAATTTAATTCTAGCTAGAATTTTTCCAACTTTAAATCCTTTTTATCCCTTTTCATCAACTTTAAATTCCTTGCGTACACAGTCAACAGCAGGCTAGGCTGGCCCATTAGTTTGCCTCAGCCTTGAATGAATTATCCGAGACGAAAAGTTTGATAACCATTAACCAATGGACAGTAACAACCAAGAAGATTTAGCATGGATTATAATGTTCCGTAGGCTGATGCCAAGGAATCTAAAATAGAGCTTTTCAACATCAAATTTTGCTTGTAGATGGGAAGGTGAGGTCAAACAAGTAATTCCACTAATTCGTAATTTGTGTACAGTCAATATTTTGCACACAATACGTGTAGATGCTAAATACCGCTGGTGCCCTTCCCCTTCCCTCGATCTAGTGAGGAGTTACTCCTCCGTCCCCCTCTGAAAGGAAATCTGCTCCCCACTCCCCAAAAGAAAGATAATGTGTTGATGTACAGATTGTGCTTATTTATTTCTCTGGCTCCTAGCTTGGGGAGGGGGGGGGGGGGAGTTTGGGGGAAGGAGTGTACCCCTAGAAGCCAAAGAAAATATAAAATTAGCACCCTGCAAAAAACAATTGTCAGATTGCTTTTATCACAAAACGTGTTCTTAGTACCATTTTAATCAAAACAGTTAAGCGGTTGCATAAAGTTTAAAGCGTAAAGTCTTTTGCATTTATTCGTATCAAAATAGCAGAAAAACTTGGATGTTTATTTTGTGTATTTAGAAGTTGACCTGTGAACTTCACATATTAAGCCATCGAATTTTTCTTTCTAGCATCCAGAGAAACATTGAAGTCTATTACCATAAGTCGGACTAGACTGGCGGACTTTCCATTCGACATATTAAATGGTTATCCAAGTTTGGAGAAGCTAGTAATATCTGGTAACGCACTTGTGACAATACCAGCTAATGCTTTTGGAACAGAAGGTCTTCCCAAACTACAGGTACAGTAGCAGCTCATGAGTACCAAGATTCAAAATTCATGTCATCTTATGGTTAGCACAATCTGATAGCAAAACATCGTTTTTATTTGCTGTTCATAACAAATTTATATGCTCCATTGATTATAATGTGGGTGAGAACTAAATCAAGAATAAGTGGATTTGGTTCCCAGTAAGGCCAAACGTTACCCCAACTGGTCACTCCTAGGAATGACTGCAGGGACGTTATGACTAAGGATGGCAGACAATGTCTTCGACTTCAACACATAGAATCGCAGACTGCTGTTTACCGTTTAAGTTAACTTCCCAAATCCGTTTTTAGATGTTCTTATACATTATTTTCGCCAAGTCATTAGTGTAAAGATTTAGCCACTGTCCAGCATGAGCTGGGGATTATACCATGTCTCATACCTAACTCATACTTCAGGAAGGTTCTAGCCAGTTCTAGAAGGCTTGATGCAATAGCCTACTCTTACAAACACCTAGCCCTTGACCCTATGGAGTGCTAGTCATGGTAACAGGCCCATATAGCACCTCATACACCAGCCGGTTAACAGCCCTCTGCACTTATGTAGAGACGGGTTAAACCACGCGCTACGGCTGTTTGCCGTGACGCGCATATCGCGTGACTGGGCTGGTCCACTCAGACAGCCAAAGATCCACTATTCTCGTTCGTCAGTGGCTAACTCACGATGACATCATGGCAAACAGCCGTGCGTCGTGGTATAGTTTCGATAACGAAACTGCAGTTTTGGGTTATCATAAAAAACCACCTGCATCCTAAAAAATAAAACTTTTGTCATTTTTTGGAAGACTCGCGTTGCGTGAGTGCTGAATGGCTCTCAGCCAGCTGTGCTCATATTGTGTTCATTGCCTGCACTTGAGTTAGACCTCGTTAATGTCTTAATGGTTGGTTAACAAGATGTCCGCACATGGGTACGGTTCGCGCAAAAGGCGCACAAGTACCCCAACTAAAACTCGAAATGTGCAATGAAGAAAAAAGTTGGCATTACACGTATTCGTTTTTTCATTTGGTAAAATTAGGTAACATGTTTAAGGTTTTTAAAAACAAAAACGAAACTGAACCAAAACCCACCTAGGTTTTAGCAAAAAAAACAAAAAAAAACGGAAAACCTAACTGAAAATTAAAAAAAAAACCCAAAACCGATCCACACCTACCTTAATGTGAAGATAAGGTTCTGAAAATAAGCCACCAATAATTGTGGGTGTAACCCATGCATTTGCCCTCCCCCGCCTGTACCACCTTTGGTCACAAAGGCCTTTGACAACCCTCTGCATCCCCAACATGACTGCAGTGATTGCGTGATTGTAAGTGTTTTTTTTTCAAGAGTCTCAACATTTCTGCGTTTTCCAGTTACAAGGAGGCAATATTTTAACCATGTTAAGTATGGCTGACTCGACAGAGCTTCAGCATCTGGTCTGAAAAATTGATGGTTCAATTCCCGCTTGGCAGTCTGACATTTAAGTCCAAAAAGCAAGAGAAGTAGATTTCCCATCTGTATTAATTTATGCCTAATCTACCCCATGTGGCTTTCCATCATATTTATTCTTACTTTCATGCTTTATTGGGTGTTCCTTTCGGTTCATTGGTATGAAGGTGAGGCAACAAGCATGCGTCCAGTGGTGATTGGAAAGTGTTTCCTTATGTATGTATGTGGGTGGGTGGGTGGGTGCATGTAAATGCGGACAATGGCCATTTCTTTTTTAGTCACTGGACATGTCAGTATGGCTGAGAGGCAGCGCTTCGGCCTCTGGTGAGTTCCTACTCAGGTAGTCTGACAGTTAAGTCCAAAATACAACGGAAACGGATATTAATATTGCAGGGGCTAAGGAATAACCTACGTGGCCAATTAATGTTTATAATCTTTGTCAAAAAAGCTTTCACAGAAACTCTTTTCTCTTTAAACTTGTTTCACTGAAAACGTTTTGCGGAAGGGCTGTGAATAGACAGCATGGTTTTTCGATTCCCTAAAATAGTTTTAGGCTTCATCTCTTCTCACCAAAGTTGATTTTGAATACTACTTTTCTTTGGCACAGTTTCTTTATTTGTTAAGAGTTAGTTTGGAAACTATAATTACGTACTTTCCTAGTTCTGAATGGGAAAAGTAAAAAGCCTCAAAGTCCGCCAAATAATACACAAGTTTGACACGTTTTAGCTGATTTAATATGTCCCTTCGGATGCAATGATAGTATTATTGCTTTGGAGAATGAAAGTTGGGCTCTAAACGTTATTGCAAAAAAAAAAAAAAATGCATCCCGATTGATGAAATAATTAGAGATCAGTAATTATTTATTACTGAGATGAATCGGGGAGCGGGATGAAATGAAATTGTGACCACTAAATTTTCGATGACCCCGTCCCCCTAAAAACCCAGAAATATCTTGAACCCTCCCTCCCCCCACCCAAGGTCCAAAATAATGCACCCCCCCTCCCCCGCACACACACAAAGAATAAAGTAGACTTTCCTATGACTATTGCGACTGTCAACAGATTTTCTGTAGTCCAAAATTACACAAGTAGCATTCCACTAGTTGTAAGAGCAAGGCATTTTCTGCGAAAGGACAAGGCTAAGTTAAAAATAATCTGTAAAACATGACATGCAATGCTTTGTTTCCTTAAACCTTTTTTGTATCAGGTTTCATATAGCAAGATAATGAATGCACTCATTTGCATTTTTGCCATATATCCCTAATACAACCAGCATGTGAAAGACAAGACGCGTCAGGAGACAACACTTTTCTACAAAGTTTATTGATGAAACGATTCTGACAGCTTCAAACACTTACATCACTGAGGGGGGGGGGGGAACTTGCCACCAGAAGACGTAACATTTTTAGAAAAACTGCTGAAAGTCATTTTTGAGGTCCAAAAAATACTTTTTCACCATTCTGATCAGTGTTTTTTGCCCCCCCCCCCCCCCCCCCCCCCGACTCCCCAGTCCTTGATAAATAATGACCAGCCCCTTATTGCAATATTTCATATTTATGCATTGCCATTAGCAGTCGTCGCAAAAGCTTACACAAGGCATTACTGTGCCTTACAATTACTTTTAATTTTACTTATTTTATCACTCGGGTCTCACATATTCAAAAGAAAACCAAAAAATGCTCATTCTCTCACCATACACACATGACGTACTCAGAAGCAGGTAGCACTTATTCCTATTATATCCCAGTCCAGTTACATAGTTGTGGGTCCTAAATATCCGCAGTGAGACAATGTTCATTTCAATACTGGTATCTGCTTTAAGTCACTGGCATAAAAACAGGACCAAGAAAGTGAACTAAAACCCCTTCACCTTTTCCCAGCAACGTACGTGTGTCATTCAGTTAGCCTAAGTTTTGAGTTTTGTAGGTTTTGGTAATATAAGGAATGTAACATTCTTGATTAATACTGATGAGTTTTTTTTTTTTTTTGTCAACAGGAACTTGACCTTTCTGGTAATGAAATTACAAATATTAATCCCATGGCATTTACACATGTGCCGTATTTGTACAGACTGGATTTATCCAGAAACAACCTAACGTCAGTTGATGCCAACACATTTAGCATGCCTAACCAGCAAGAGACAGTCGTCATTTGGCTTGCATCAAATTCTATATCAGAGGTACGTACCGTAATGCAATTTGGTTGTCTTTTTTTCAGGTCGAGCTAAACACTCAATGAAATAAAGGAAAGCTCATTGAGATAACTGGTACACATATAGACACGAACCTCGTTCAGTTGTGCATAAAGGGGAAATCGTCTGTTGGCCTTTGCATTAAATACTGGCTTCAGATTGGGGAAAATGCATAAAACACTAGTTTGTTTCTTGGACCGTTTTTATGGCCGAAGATAAAAATAGTGAAAAACAAATAACCCCGTAAAATATCTGCTGAATATCACCCCTACCGTTCCTAGCTGGTGGCCTGTAGTTGGTTATTTTTCAAAATATTATTTCTGCTCGAGGTTCAGTTTATGGGTGTGGGGGCATACTGTTTCAAGTATTACGTTGTCGGGAAGGGGACGATTGCTGACGAGGAGGTGGCCAGTTGATGACTTTAAAGAAAAAAGTCACACTTACACCACCAGACACGTTGCAAAACTACATTTTTCTCGAAAACACTTGAAATTTCGGCGACAACTGTTTCCTTTCTTCCGAAACCAAAAGACGTGGCAGCTTTCAACTGTTATCTCGAGCACTGTTGGCAATCGAAACCACCGTCTTTCGAACGTCTCCATCGCTGATCTGTACGAGTCAGTGGAGAGTGTCTTGTTGGAATTAGACAGCTTCCATCACTTGTCAAGCCTAGAAATTAAGTCAGGGCTGAGGAGACTTTCGACGAGATCATAAGCAGGGTGTGCCAGATTCAGAAGAGGTGCATGGTTGTGGGAAAAGTTCTTGATAGCAATGGATTCGAGCGCCCGATGATGTTTTCTCGCAACCGGTGCTCCAAGAGTCCGAGCACTTATTCTCAACGAACTGACACGGATAGTTGAGCACTCACCTAGCAGGTAGATGACCGAGACACAACTCGCTAGACCCAAGACCAAGTTCCTGAAAAGAGAATTTCCGGCCAAGTTAATTAACAGAGCTATAAAACAAGCAAGGCACTGAGGAAAAGAACGTGTGAGGAAGCAGAGACAGGCATATGATGAAAAGTCAGTTAAAGTGGACATCTCCAATCCTACTGAATGTGTCACCTACCGGCCGGGACTTGGTGACTCGGTCCATTCCTTTCTCTGTCGACAGGGGATCAGGTATCTGGTCAACCTGAAAAATTCCTTCGTTCCAAACATTGAGAATCGATCCCCCAAGGGGCCCCACCCGTGGAGCCCGACTTCCCCCCTCCCCCTCCCACCTGCGGTCCCCCAACTCGACAACCAGCTCCACACAGGTACCTCACTAGAAGCAAGCTTTCTTCCTCTGTTACCCCCCCCCCCCCCCCCCCCACCTCCCTCCTCCTCCCAGGACCCCCAACATTGGGCCTATCAGCTGTATTCTCTCCCTCGGAAATGAGCAAGCAGGAAAGTGTGATTTACATAGTGCCCTGCCACAACTGTGGAGCCGTCTATGTGAGAGAAATGAAACTTGGATTGGAAGTTCGGCTGAAGGAGCATTTAAAAGACATCCAGAAAGGGACCAGGTTTAATGGAATTGCCCAACATGAAAAAAAAAAAAAAAAAAAAAACAGACACCAAATTGCTTGGGACCAAGTGTCCATTCTCCCACATTCTAACTCCATACAAGGAGAACATCTTCGCGCGCTCAAATCCATTGCCATCAAGAGATTTTCCGACAACCAGGTGCCTCTTATGAATCTGGCAAACCCTGCTCATAACCTTGTCGAAAGTCTCCTCTGCAGCCACGATTTGATTTCTAGGCTTGACGAACAATGGGAGCTGTCTAACTCCAACAAGATGCTACCCTTTGACTAGCAGAGATCAGTGGTAGAGACATTCGAAAGAGGGTGGTTTCGATTGCCACTAGTGCTCGAAATGACAGTTTGAAGCCGCCGCATCTTTTACTTCGGAAGAAGGGGAACGGTTGTCTCCCAAAATTCAAGTGTTTTCGAGAAAACTGCAGTTTTTCAACGTGTTTGGTCGTATAAGTGTGACTTTTTCGTTTATAATGTTTGCGATCAACCACTGTTATCATCAGTTACCGATTTTTGAAGCTATGTTTCTATCTTGTTAACTGTTCTACAACTACCCCCCCCCCCCCAACTGCATAATTAGAATGCCAGGTAAAGAAGGGAAATATGTGTATGCGCAGCAGGCAATAAAGAGTTGGCAAATTTGAGCAAGTAGTACTCAAATAGTACTACTCAACTCAGTAGTAGTTGGCTCTGCAGTACCATAGGCGTTAGCCTACTAGACAGGTCATGTATCTACGTAACCTCTGAGTAATGTAACCAGAATCACATAATATCTAGAACTAGACACACGCTAGTGTGTCGCGCCAAGTTGGGCAACAAACATCTCAATAAACATTACATCAATTCAATTGTCGTGTATATTGACATGCGTACCTAGACACACACTAGTGTATCACAAACCTAAACAATGTTGCAAAGAAATTGTATTCACGTCCAATTCATGAAAAATAAACCAACTGTAATAAAGTCAAAAACTGGTAAAGAGGCCACCAAGTTGAGTGGTTCGGCCCTTCAAAGGAGTGATATTAACACACCAAAACTAACTAAATAAAACAAATTACAACAAAATTAAAACCAAACCAAAAACCTATAAAGAGGTGACTAAGTTGAGAATGGTTCGGCCTATTGGCAAAAGATAGTAGCAAATTGTTAAAAACCAATTTCTTGTAGAAGTGGCACTTTATTACACATCTGCACGGTAGTGGAGTTGAGTTAATACACGATTAAAAAAAATGAGTACTAACATATCAAAAACCAAAACTGGTAAAAGGGGCCGCCAAGTTCCGAATGGTTCGGCCCTTCAAATGAGTGATATCAACACACCAAAACATTCGTCAACTTAATCGCACCAAATACTTTGGACGTTAAATGAAAACTTGAACATTGCTACCGAAAGTAGCAATGTTCTAGTTTTCATTTAATCTTCGAACTATTAAGCAGTGCCATTAACTTGACGAATGTTTTGGTGTGTTGATATCACTCCTTTGAAGGGCCGAACCATTCGGAACTTGGCGGCCCCTTTTACCAGTTTTGGTTTATATGTTAGTCTTAACTTGCACTAACTTGTCAGCACTTATTCAACATGACAATGTGGGTACTACATTCACAGATTAGTACTGTTTTGAGTTGGGAAGAAACCCCATTATGTGGAAGTCTACTACGCTGATGTGCATTGAAAGCTCTACCATTGCTCTATCTGCTTGCACCAGTAAAATTATGCGGACCTCTAAATTTTGAGAGTTGGACTTTGAAGATCATGTGCTGCCATTTTATGTGCGTGTGGGCCAGTAATGCAAAGCTTTCGAAGCACATAGAAATACGACATTAGAAGTCACAGAAGCTGCTCCGAAGAAAGAGGTCGAGTGCTCCTACCAAGGGACTTGGTCGAAGCAGACCTGTTGGACCCAACCTGTGTCACATGCACAGAAGAAAAACCTCAGCAATAATCTAGCTCGGCTGCAATTTCAGCTTATTTACATTCACGCAATTGAGGATTTTAAAGGGGAAAAAACCAGCTGGATCACAACAAAAGATGATGACAATGGGCAGGAAACAACGTCTTTCAAATCGATGACATTTGACAATAAAAATGAAAAGGTATATATGGTACATGCAGGCTCTCAGTGCAGTGTAGGGAGCGTGCAACCACGGGTCGAGACTCTGACGAATAAAATTGAATTGAATTGAATTTTATTCATCAGAGTCTCGACCCGTGGTCGCACGCTCCCTACAAAATTAAATATAAACACTTCCCGATCAGCACCAAAATCAACATGATATAACAAATACTACTCACAAGCAGACGAATAGTCGGGGGCCAAAATCCCCTACTCACACCAGTCACAGCATCTTTTCTATGCTGCAGAGCACAATACGGATGCCATCATGCCAGTAGGCCTGGTTACCACTTTGTTCATTTCTTGCACTGCGCACATCCTCTCGCACTCCTGCACATCTGCACATTACACAAGCCTCGTTCTTTTTGGTCTCTTCTAGTTTCTAAGTTTCACTCGCTCACTCAACTGACACCACAGATATCATGTCCTTCTCACCAAAGCGCAGCCAAAGCACACAACTTCTACTTTCACCATTGCAGCACGACAACAGTCCTGAACGAGCTCAACCAGCAGCCCCGGGAAGAAATGAGCTGCCAACAATCGCTACACATGCACCCCAGTTGCAACAGAACGCAGCAATCGCTCGCAGCCTCTACGGAGATCCCACACCTGGTGACGCAGTTAAAAGAAGTTAAATCATCTGCCGATCTCTCGCCCAGACACGCAGTGCCACCCTATGACGCTGGGCACACTAGAAGAAAGTGCTCCAGCGTCATGTACACTTGACAAACCGTACAAGTTGGTGTGTCGACCCAACCAAATCAATACTAATGTCCACGCAAGAGCGAGTGGACGGTACGCAGCCGTGACAGCAGCCTCGCATCACTGTAATGAAGACTATTTAAGATTGAGTGATGTCTGCTCTCCGGCTGAACCCGAAACAGAGCGCGGCATGTAGTGACTTCACACCACATGCTTTGCCACTACTTAGGAAACCATGCCTGAATCAGCGATCTCCTAGCTCTGACAGAAAGCATTGGCTGCAACTACTGCACACCAGCTGCCATTACCTCCCGTGCTAGACCATCAGACTGCTCAATGCCACTTACTCCGCCGTGACTACGAACCCACTTAAAATCCACAACACTGATCTGCAGAGTACTCCAGAATTTCCAGCTCACCGTGTAGACCAGGGGGTCTAACATCCAGTTTGCGTAATGGGCATTGCAGACCACGTACACACGACAGAGAATCCGTGCATATTGCAAAGGACGGGAGTCCCAGATCAAGAGCTACATCCAGAGCTACTGAGACTGCTAGCATTTCACATACTGTGCTAGACATCAACCCCACTGACTCCACGCCTGTATGCTTGCTTCAGAGACGTAATGCTGATCCCAATCCCACCAGCTTGCTGGTCAGCAACAAACGATGTGTCACGAAAGATATCACATTCCACCTGTGTCGGCTGAAAAATCTCCAGCACCAACAGACACCACGTCCAAGGGCTGAGTGGACGCACCAATGCAACATCAAAGACAAAGTCTAAGACCCTGAGGAGATTGGATACTCCATTCCAAGCAACACCCAAAATACTACATGCTGTTTCATTCAGACGTTTGTAATCCGCAAGGATCAGATGCACTGGGTCCTCACTACCCCTGCTAAAATTACGCATACACAAAATTGCTAGGAGTTAACCAGCTGTACACTTCAAAGGAGGCTCTCCGCACTCTACCCTTTTCCTTGCCCTTGATTCAAGGAAGACATTCACACCCTTCAAATGAACCTAATTGGAGTCATTTATTTAAATTAGACACGTCACAACAGCAGTTGAAATTTGAAAATAAGCGAAAAAATGAATGGTAGCGGACATAGATCGGCCCCTAATATGGGTAGACCATTTTCCTTACCCCTGATTCGAAGAAGACATTCCCTCCCTTCGAATGAACCAAATTAAGAGTCATTCATCTAAATTAAAAACATCACAAGTGCAGTTGAAAGTTGAAAACGAGAGAAAAGTTGAACGATAACTGTGATAACAGCCCCTAGCAAATCGGGTGTGGCTCGGTCCGTAATAGTGGTAGATCCTTTTCATTGCCCTTGATTCAAAGAAGGCATTCCCACCCTTCGATTGAATCAAATTGAAGTCATTCACCTGGATTATAAACTAAGCTACAGCATTGAAAGTTTAAGTTGTATTCACAAATTCAGACACCTATACGCATTAAATAAGCAAAAATGGCAAAAAATGGCCAACATGACCATTTTCATGTTGGGCCATTTTTCTCGTTAACCATGATATATGGAAAAAAGGTATGGGACCTACATTGTAGGTTACATTATTGTAAACAAGTTATATTCGAACAGTTTTTGTGTAACACTAATTCTTTTTGCGTAATAGGCAAAAATTGTGTAAAAATTGGGCGCCGTTTTGGTCGCCATCTTTAATGCTCAAGGTTTTTAGCCTGGAACCCTGTAGAATCTTAGAGTAGGTTCCAGCAAAAAATTACCCTCACAATGCAAGGAACACTAAAATTTCCTTTGTGAAGAATTAAAGAATTTTTAAACTATAATATGCAAATTAGGCATATTTTTTTTCAGGAAAACGGCAGCAGATAGCGTGGATAACAATTTTTTTTCGAATTCAGCACGCTTTTTCCAGTTAGGAACAACCATGAAACCTTAATCCTTTTGTTGCAATTTGTGGCCGGTTAAGTCACGGATTTACTGGCCTATATGTCTCATAGTGCTACATAAGAACGGCAAGTGATAATCCAGGCTTGCCCTTATAAAAGTTCTGTATACTGCCAGAAGCGCCCCACGCGTGACAGACATACCCCTTGTCAACGCCCGAAGCACAGACGTACGAGACTGTACCATTGCCCTCAACTTGCTGGTGTGAGCATTCCACGAAAGATCAGAGTCTGACAACACACCCAAGTACTTCACTTGACGCTTCGGCTGTACATTGACACCCACGGACATAAAGGCGACACCCAATGAGGTCCAATGCTCGCTACGCATGTTCCGCCATGAGTTTCATTCATGTCAGAGCCAACAAACCACAGGGCGACATCGTCGGCATAACACACAATGTTAGCCGAATGAACCTAATTCCACCAGAACGTCATTATCGCTATGGCAAAGAGGGTCGGACTGAGACAGCTTCATTGGGGGAGGCCTCTGTCCGTCTGCGCTTCCGCAGACCGGAATCCTTCAACCCACATTACAAACTTCAGCTGCGCCAAAAGGGAAACAATGGCTCGCACCAGCTGTGGGCTGACACCCATACGCTCCAGAGCAACAGCTACCCAGTCAATCGACACAGTATCGTGTGCGGCCTTAATCTCTAAAAATAAGGCCAACACAACCTGCCCCTGCAACCAGGCCTCTCTAATTCTGTACAGAAAATACAGAACGGCATCTTGCGCACTTCTACCTGGACAGTATCCAAACTGCACAGGTGCAAGACAACCATAGTACTGAATGTGCCATCCCACATGCCGTACAAGCATCCGTTCAAACACTTTACGGAGACATGAAAGAAGCAAAATAGGCCTGTAGTTTAGTAGACACAGCCTATCACTATACGCCTTATGGACCAGCACTAAAATCTTGTACATCCATGAGGCTGGAACTTCACTACCATCAAGAACCCTCTGAAAAAGATCAAGAAGCTCTTCCCGAGCAACGAATGGCAACGACTTCAAATCCCCATATGACACTGTCTACACCTGGTGCACTGGTTACCTTGCATTTAGAAAGCGCCGCTTCATACTCTAGCAGCTCCCATGGGGCATCACAAGCAGTAGACAAGCTGATGGAGGTACGAGCAGACATAGGTAGCATGCCACTAGGAAGCGCATACATGCTGGCAAACCTGGTGATGAACGAATCTGCCATGCATTCACCACACAAGATGGTACGACTGGCTGGAGATAACCCTTGTCCATAAACCCACTTAACATCAACTTTGAGTCCTGTTGCCGCAATGTTTGCCAGGCCTGTGCTAGTGATCTAGCCGACCCAACTTGTGTACAGAGCCGAGCACCATGCACTTTCTTTTCACTCTTAATCAGCAATTCAGACTCACAGATAGTGCCTCTGTAAATCAACCAAGTCTCATCACATGGTGCACGCTTCCACCTTCTGTACGCTTTGCGCCCGTCACGTACCGCAACACTGCATGACTCACGTCACGTCCTGACTTTGACTCAGTATTACATTTAACTCGTTTCCTGCACAGATTTGTGGCAACCCACACAGAAAAGCAGCCAGCATCAACCAAACTACCGAACGCAGGAGAACAGGAAAATGATCACTATCGCCTTGATCATCTGAGACCTCACACGTTCCCAAGGAAGGTGTGCAAACAAAGAAATCCATGACCGACTCCTGGACTACCCCATTTAGACTCCTGGCAAAAGTTGGGGTCCATTTCTGCATAACACTCAAACCTGCCCTGTCAATGGCACATGCAACACGACGTCCTCCAGCATCAACACATGAAGATGCACAATCATAGTGGTGACCATTAAAGCCACCACCGATCAAACAAGGCACAGGCAGCTGACTCAACCAGGAGTGCCACTCCACAGAAGTTGGGTTCCCCGTCGCATGCAAGAATGCTATAGTGACCCACTTTTCAACCATTCACACTTTAATCGTCACAGCATCTATGCCCTGTATCTGATAATTTAGTGGACATGGGAAATATGGTACAACCCACTTAATAAAGATCCCCACCTTTAGGTTAGAATAGAGAAAAACTGCGCACATAGCGGATTAAAACACTGCATGCCATTTGCCTCCTGTACTACTAAAATTTGTACAAAATTTAGCAGCCGCGCAACTAAAGTCAATTTATTTTGCAGCCCTCGAGTATTCCATGTGGCATTATTGAATGCTACAGACAATTACATGGCAACTCCGCGCTGACAATGCGACTTCAAGTACCGATGGTACACACGATTTACTTTGGTTTTCGTTCATTTTCACTTACTTTTTTGTAACACAGCACCAAAAGTGTTCCAGTAACTGGAATGCTTTTGGTGCTGCGTTACAAAAAAAGTAAGTGAAAACTGACAATGCGAGCTGCAGCATAGCACTGTACCCGTTGATTTTGACTTGCGCTTTGAGCAGGCGTTGCTTGGCTGCTACTGTCCTCAATTCCACCTCGAAGGTGTTTCCTCCACGCAAAGACCCAATCGCCGAAATCTCTTCCGCACCCACATCTTTTAGCTCACTCATCCGATGCCATTTTGCGATTCAGCAAAGTTGGTTGAGTAACAATCACTGCAAGTGCTATTGTTGTTGCTGCATAACGCTTGGTATAACACTAATGTGGAGGGGATGAGGGGGAGGAAGCGATAGTAACACCCACAAAAAATAAAAGCTATGCTCCTATAGGAAAACAATTGGCTTCAATAAAATCAAGCTGCTTTCGTCCATGGGCTTCAAACAATGCCTTCAACTTGTAGACAATTGTACGGCTCAAAACAATGAAAATTAGTTGAAAATAAAGATGCAGTTTATTCACACAAAAATTTTATTTTCAGAGAATTATTTACTATTGCGGTCAGGTCAGTTAAGAGGATTTGGGGGAAAATCTGTGCATAGAGGGAACCAAACTTGCATGGGTGTTGTAATGCTGTGAAGTTAGTGGAACCCATAGTTCTCCGGTCGTTTGTGACCTTACCTTGGTTAGGGCTCTTTAGTAGTAAATTATAATACTTGATCAAATGCAAAATAAACTGAACTGAGTCTTATTCCTAAACGTTGCACACCACGCTGCGTACGCGTGTTGGCCACGAAATCGTACCAAAAGGTTGCGTATTGGCGTGCACGCGGTTTAGGAACATGAGAGAAATGCCGTGCACAACGCACTGCGCACCACCCAGAGTCAGACTGGGTAGGAAAGGGCGCCTGCGCAATTTAGAGAAATGATGGGGGAGGGGTGCCATGTGTTTTACCAGAAACTCAAGTCTGATGGGTCTGGAGAGCATTCTAATCTCCCCAAAAAATGTCTAGGGAAGAGCCTAGGAGTCTTTGTTTATTTTGATATTCTACTGGTTTTTGAAGTGCATTTTTTTTTGGGGGGGGGGGGGGGAGGGCGGGGTTTAAAAGGCGTTGAAAATGCAAGAAAGGGGAAGGAGAAAGAGAGAGAGAAGGGGATTTGTGCCTGAAGGGAAAGCTCACCAATGGAAAACATTTCATTTTTCTTTCGGGGAGGGATAAAACAGAGAGCTACCCATGGGGCGCCAAAAGTGTGGCAACCAAAGGGCACCTGTGCCATGGCACAATGGCAGCATGGCCAGTCCGAGCTTGGCACCACCACCGACGATACGTAAAACTAAGGGTGCATAGAGAGCATACGCTACCCAACGAAATGGCTGACAGCACCACCGTGACCACAAAGTTTTCTATTGTGTGTCTCGTGGCATTTCACGGATGCTTGAAATTCAGAGTAGTTAGTAGGAAAAAAAAGTTCAACATGATCATCTACTGGCATTTGAAGTGCTGACATGACGTTGCAATGTCAAAATTATCGGCATCATGGTCGCGATCACTTGCTCCGCAATTGTAAACACTGAATTTGCCGTTCCTAAACTTCTCGCAATACGAGACGTGGAGCAAGAATGTGCAGCGGCAACATGGTACACGATGACTTCACATGTGTGATGCACACGTGATGTAAACCGCGCTGCGCATTGAGTTTAGGAATGTGATTCTGGTTACCTCCATTCAGCTTCTCGTTTCATGGCTAGTGTTCAGTCTTATAATATGCAGGGTTAACATTACTACTTAGAGCATTATGATGGCAATGGAGAGTCAAGTTGCTACCGGTATCAAGCCTAAAACGGCTGCCAACAGTAAGGCAGGACAACTGCCACTTCTCATTTTTGTTGTTTTTTTCCTTTTGGGCTTTATTGAATTTTATTGTTTCTAGTGAAAATAAACTAAAGATAATTAATTGCATTAATACTTAAGGCCACTTAAAAAACACTGTTCAGTAATTCTGCTTACCACGTGTCCGTAAAATTATTTAACAACAAGAATGGTAATTTTATATTTTATTTCTCACCAAGTTCCATATTTGATTCGTAGCTGCTATTTTTGCTGCGTCGTTTTTTATTTCTCGTCAGAAATCGGTGTGGGAGAGCCTGAGCACTTATTTTTCTTTTTTTAATGTCCTAACGCAGTTATTTTTTCACATATTTTCTTCTCAATTATTTTTTCATATTTTCTTCTCCATTATTTTTTCGCATTATTTTCTTTTCAAAGTTTGTTTTGGGTTCCAGATTAAAAGAGAGGCATTCAACAATGTAAGGTTTTCCAGTATTCATTTAGAAAAGAACCACCTTGAAACACTGGAGAAAAATATTTTTGAACCATATCTCGAGTACCTGGAACGCACAGATTCAAGCTTTTATGTTGAAGGTAAGTTTAATTTTCCACTATGAATACATTGTACTGTGACAGATATTGAATCTGCAAATGGACAACAACAGAAAACTGAAACTTAAGACAACTGACAACAACAAGCAGCAGTGGTGCGCATAAGACTTGAGACTGCTGAGCAGTTAATTAAAGGTCCATCGCTCTGGATTACGATATCTGTAATCTGTAAGGCTGTACCGATACCACTTCTACCGATCCGATACCGCATGATATCTGTTAAACCGATACCGATGCCGATACTGACTTAAGTCAAGACGAGACTTCGTGTTGCACTGTTATTTTTGGATCGTGACCGTCTGAAGGCAGGGAATACAAAGTTCTCGATGCAGATAATGATTTTATTCAGGATGAAACTTTGTGTTGTGCACTTCAATTTCCAGAACTGTGGCAGACAGCAGGCAGGAAACATGAAACTCTACCTCATCAAGGGTGAGGTGTGGTATCTGCACAGGAATCTCTAAGAAATACCGATTCCGATACATTGAACATCTGCATACCGATACGGTATCTGCCTCTGTACAGCCTTAGTAATCTGTCCTAAAACCACATCGCATTACAGTTGCAGGATTACGAATGTTTTGCCTGCATTTTCCTATGATTCTAACACCTATTCTTAATTTTATTTGCCTTGGAGAGGTCCACAGCCACCCACTGAGTAGCCCCCCCCCCCCCGCATGAATCCACCCTTGAATTGGTTACGTTAATTGGAAACAAGTCATCTGTGGGCAGATCAAAACACTTCATTGGTATGATAAATAATTTGTCTGCCGTTTTCTAGTCGTGTTTTATAGTCGCCAAATTTAGATGACGACAGTAGGGTGCCCCAAGAACACCAGCGTGATCTTGACCTGCTATAGCAAGCTCAGTGGATGGCAGATTTGGACAATAGATTTGCACGTTATAATTCTAACAGCATAATGTGTGCTACTGGGTGGAACTTACTTCCCAACTGGAGACTGGAAAAAAAAAAAAAGGATGTTTTGAGCCCGGAACTTTAGTAAATGGTGTTATAGTGCATCAGCATTGTAAAGCTTGTATCTATCTTAGGCTTTCAAATAAGAATATCCATGTAGACAGTCTCTACAGTACAGCTAAGTGAAGCGTTTCCACTACATTAATTATCTGATTCACGAAGTGCTACAAGCAGCGCAGAAACACTGCAGACAAACAAAAAGTAAAAAAAAAGTTGGAGTAATCAGCAGGAAAATCCAGTTGAAACCTTCAGGACTGAACTAGTAATTCTTCCCTGGTTCCCAGTCTTAAAACAGCTAAATATAATATCTTAACACTTGTCACATCTCTAAGCCAACCTCAACCTTTTTAGTCCTCTCATGGCAATCACGTTATTGAAGACCATCAAAAAAGCAACATTATTTTGAATCTGTACGCCGTACGAATGTATAAATTTAGCAAAGTTAGTTACTGATAACTAAATGCAAAGTGTATCACAGTTTCCTATTGTTATAGTTACATTAACAGGTTACATTTGTGTAGCTGCCTGGTAACATTTTGAATGCTATGTTTGCAGGGTTCATACAGGGTGGTCCACAATCGACCCAACATTTTCTAGGTCCAATTTTTCTAGTTAGCATCCCCTCACAACCAGGAGATGACAGAATTCAAATCTAATGAAACGGGAAGATTTCTGTCCTCTCCTGGTTTTAAGGGGTGCTAACTAGAAAAGTTGGACTTAAAAATGTTGGATCATCAGTTTTTTGTGGACCACCCTGTACGTGACAGATGAAACCAATTTCAATGCCTTTTTAATGCTTTTCAAGGCAAACTTACAGTCATTTTCAAGGCTCATTACGTAGTCAATTACCGAAATTACCTTTTACATTCCAGCATTTACAGTAGGGAGCTAATCCGTCGTTAACAAATGTGAACAATTATCTTAAACGTTGACTGGCTCATATTTACTATGAATTTATAAATCCAAAAATTTCAAGAAATGCATTTACCAAAATTGTTTAGTCGAACTGAACATTTTGGTAAAAAAGGTTCTTTCGACTTTTTGTGTTGACAATTATGTCTCTTTCTCTCACCAATGGACAAAGTGGCAGGAGAAATACAGCAAATAACATCAGTAAAAACACCGTTATTCGCCATACTGTGAAACACAACAACGATCGAAAAATGTCACACGAGACACATGAAAATGCACACTTTCACAGAAAAAATAGTCTACTATCTGCAAATTTTCAACTACTAACTGTAGTCGTCTCAGGCACCTTAAAAGTAAGTTCGAACTCTGTTTACATTTCGTTTTTCAGTCCAATACACGGTTCGAATTTATAATTGCCGCTGTCTGCTATATTCGGTCGATTGGTACACCCTTGCCCACTGTATCACGTGGGCCGTTCTTTACACGCAATCTTCCATTAACATCGAGCTTCCCTTGCAAGTCTTTCCCAATTAGGTTTGTAACATTAAGAAATGATGGGCCTTGCACATTTATAAGCGGGATCTGCCTGTTTTAGTGCATCTTAATCACAATGGATTCAAGGCATCTTAAATGGTTGTCTTATTTTGAGTTAGATTTAATCAGTGTCACAGATTTCCCCACTCAACATTATGCTGCCTTTCCGTGCAATGGACTGCAATGCCGTTATCGATAGCATTATTTCTAACATTCCCCATATGTTGTCTGAGCCTCATTCGTATTCCTTTTCTAGTCTCGCCAATGTACACGGTATTGCAGTCCTTGCCCGGTACTCTATACACTCTTTCTCTGGTGTTTTGTACCCCGTGCTAGTTCTTTCTCATCCTTGGCTTTTTGGGTCACCTTCGGTCGCAACATTTTTTCATTCTCATGGTATTGGCCCTTCCTTTGTATCTTCTTTCCCAGTCCTTCTTCGTTCTTAATAAATGCCCTGAAGCCATTCTTTCTAGACTATCTTCGTTGTGAAAGTGTGCGTTTTTGTGTGTCTCGTGTGACATTTTTCAAGCAAATAACATGGAGCAGTAATTGCACAGGTGCCCCTTCTAGCACAAATTGCCTGCACAACACTTCATCACAATCGTTCTGTCTCCAGTCTAATCCAAGGGAGCATTTTCCACAGAAGAAATGCATTCTGCACACGAACTATTTGTATTTATTTATGAATGTTATACCAAATTTCGTATTTACGTTAACAAAATTCAAGGACATTTCAAGACTCCGGCAACAAAAATTCCAAATTTCAAGTTTTTTTGAGCCTTGAATTTTCAGTTTTAAAATTTAAGGCTTTTCAAGGAATTCAAGGTTGTGTACGGACCCTATATTTGGTTGTGTGAAAGAACTTATATGACCAGGATTCAAACTCCATCCAGCCCAGTGCCCAGCAGTACAAGCCTTCTCTCCCAAGACCAAAGTGCATAAAAAAGTCTAACCAATATTTGCTGGTCCATGTTTAGGTGAAGATTTTTGCTTTTCTGATTCCCTTATTCTTGCACAATTTACAGTGATATGTGGATACTAATTGGCTTACGGTGGATTTGTTGGATCGCGAAAAAGTGCTAATAATAAACTATTTTTGAGCCATTGCTTTGTTTGCACCTTTTGATGTTCTGGCTAAATCTTAAACATGGCCTTAGGGAGATATCAACGACTTCGCTGTTGAATTCCTGGTCTTGCTATTTTTATTCTCAATGAACTCTTCGTCCATAATGAAGCATACAGCATTTTGGCTATTTTTACTGTCAATTTTTGCTGTTGTACGCGTTTCCTTTACTAGTGTACTAGCCATATTGTTCGCTTTGCTCATTCTGTTGGCACCGATCCACGTTTTGCAGTTTAGTTGTTTCGATTAGTTTGCCTGATCAAACTTTGACGTCATGTTTTTCGCATATTTGAGGGTAAAGAAAATCAAGTTACAGCAATGAAAATAAGCATATCTGAAGCGTAATTTAATTACGGTATCTTTCCTTTGGCACTTCTCTCTTCTTTGTAGATGCCTCAGTTCAGGGGGAGTAGCGGTACATGCACGCACTCACGTAGTAAGTCTTTAATGGTGTAGACAATTCATAGTGACTTGTTAAGTTGTTGATTTCCGTGGTTTATATTGTTAGAGAAATTGTTTTTGAACTTGAACAAGACAATGACCACTAGGCTATTGCCGCTCGCTTTGCTTGAGATCCGCGGGGTCCCTTCACAAAACTTGCAGCGTACGCAGGGACATGGCTTTTTCTCGTTCAATCAATTGTTCGCATCTGGCAACACCACGTGACTTGGAATGACACTGTACTATGTGACAAGTGCCAGGTTCAAAATCCCTCGTTCACAAAGTATGTAAATGTCCTTCCTAACTTCGTAGTTTTCAGTGCCGCTTCAGTCGACCGTTGAGAAAATTCAATGTATTGTAACTTTATGAGAAGAAATTGTTAAAATACAGTTTGTAAAAATTGGAATTACTTAACTTCCATGTTCATATGTTTTTCATTTGTGTTTACAGGCAACCCATTTATTTGCAATGAAACACTTCTGTGGCTAGTGAACAAGCCTCGTAGCACTCGACAGCATTTCAAGGACTTCACATGTGCCGATGGAAAAATGCTAGAAAACCTGGAGCCTACAGATCTTCGAAACAAACCAAAGATTTCTTAAAGAGGCCAAAAAAAAAGCATACTCATTGTTCACTTCATATTAAATCATAATTTTGTAGAATATTTACACTTTTTTGATGTGCAGCACTGCGCAGTATATTTGAAATTCATAAATATGTACCATATTGTTATGAGCTATTCTCAGCTTTTAGGAAAAATTATACATTACCAAACTTTTTTTAAAGTAGTTCACATAGGTGTGCCTAAGCATTTTTATTTTTTTTTAGCACATTTACATATTAAAAGATTTTATAATTCATCAAAAAAAGTCTCTTAAAGCATCAAATTAAATCATTGGGTTGAAAAGGAATGCTTCATCTCCAACTCTTCTTCTCCAAACACTCCATGAGCAAATTCAACATGGTAGATCATTTCCTGTTTTATTATTTGTTGAATATATATATTTTTAACAAATAATACACTAAAACCTCTTTATACGTTATTCACTTCAACAATAACGCACTTATAACAATGGAATTCTTGATTGATTAGATTTTATTTATGTTGGATATCTTGAGGCTCTGGACCAACAACGAAACTAATTTTAAATATGCCCAAAACCCATCCCAACAAAAACAAACATTAAAATTGTTTTTTTAGTTAGCAGCCTTTATGAATGATGATTAACAAATAAACACCAAAAAAACCATGGCTTCCAAAGGCCAGCTTGAACAGTTTATATTCAAATGTGCCAGATCTGGGCTTCGTACCAGTCCACACTGGGGGAGCTTAGGCGCTCTTCCTGATCACGTTAGTGCTTTGGTTGCCCCCATATTGATTACATACTACCTTTATCGCATTAAATATAATTTGAAGGAGGGAATGCATCTTTGGTGATAGATACCCCTGTCAAACGAGCAGAATAGCCTTTTTGGTAGGTTAGTGTTGACATTATTTTATCTCTGTGCAGCCATTCCTTTTCAATAACTAAATCTACACACAAACACAGGCACAAAGGAGAGGTGAACAACTGCAGCATTAAAATATAAATACTATAACTAAAATCGTAAGAAGCATTAAAAAAAAAAAAGACCCAGTTAAAAACGTAAAAAGTAAACAAAGCTGACCAGGCATTCAAAGATTGTACACCATTTAGGGCCTACAAAAAGGCCGTTCATAACAAAAAATTTTTTTATACCTTACATACGTTACAAGGTTGCATAAGCATACAGGTTTAATGACAAAAAAATGACAATACCTAGGGCATTTCAAAAATAGTTTCTAGGGCAGAAAAATTTCTGTGCGGGTGGGCAAATTTTTTCGCTCTCCGATTTCTTTTTTTTATGGCTGCACTGAGCACATTATTTCCGGTCGAGCCGATCCAGAGTTGAGTGCTCAAAAAATGCCTGGTACACCGAGCAGAACCGAGTAGAAAGAGCATCTTTATTAATCAGCACTTGCCAAATACCAAGCAGGCTTCGAGAAACACATTTTTCACTAAAACAGCCTGGTGTTGGTAACCAAGCGAATGTCTGAAAAAAAAAAAAAGCATAAAAAAGAGTAGGTAATCTGCACAAATTAACCGGAAATTTAGTTCCTGTATTGAATTCTGTGGTAGCCATTTTAAGCTTCCTGTAGCAGGAATCATCGTACACCGTAATCATGGACTGGAATTGAGTAACCGCCAATACTAGATGCGAGCCGCTCGGCTCGGTTAAATGGACGCAATTGCTCGGTACACTAAGCGTTGCCGATCATATTCTGCTCGGCAAGAATCAGCTTGGAATAGTACGGCCTTATTTCTTTTAAACAAGCAGGCCACGGGTGGTACGCACCTCCAGCCATTTACTCGTTTTATAACCTCTTAAAGACAAACCAGTTAGTAGTTCAAATAAAAACAGTTCATTTGTCTTCTTCAGGCTCCAACTAGCCTACGAACTGGTTTGTCAAAATTTAGCAGACAGTCAGTATCTCTGCTTTGAAATACAAAAGAAAGTTCTGAAGTAAACGATAACGAACAAATTTTCAAAGTACAGTATGTCAAATCGCGATATTTTTGCTGAACGTCTAAATGAATCCATCACTCTTGGCACAAGCCACTTATAAGGAAATCTAGGACATGGAAAAAAAACATTTTTTAAAACTTTAATGCAGAAGTTTATCTTTAATGAACGATGGTAAACTTTTTCAACTGGCATTGTTGGATCGGCAAGAGTTTTTGCAAAATATTCATTCTGCAGTAATTTTGCAAAAACTGAGCAGACATCGAATTTCGAAAACTGTTCAAAGCATTTTATTTAAGATCTAATAAATGGTTCCAATATCAAACCAACAGCTTTGGTTATTATTGCCAAAAACCAAAATAAAACGTTCCCAAAAACAAATTGCTTGACTCATCCAAACTTGAAATAAACCAAAAGCAACTTATTACACAACTAATTTATGAAACTTAAAAAATACATTGTCCCCCAAAGTTTGTTGAGATTTCCTGTACCAGGAGTGTCATAACGGAGCCAATAGATCTTGATGGAGTGTCCATGAAAATATTACTGCATGTTCCAGCTCTCATTTTGGGCCATGACCACATGTGGTCCAAGTGGAACGACTGGTCTTGACTATTTTCTGGGGTAACCCACATTACAAATATCCTCCATAGGTTTTAAACCAACAGGCAGGTGCGATAAAACACCACTCGTGCTGTGCTTAATCCTGGCAAGCGGCAATTCCACAAGCAAGTGTTCCACAGCCGTGAAGCGGGGACAGAGATGCTGTCTTCAAGACAAAGTCGGCTGGGGTAAAAGTCGTGTCTCCTGTCTCCTACCTCTATGCTGGTTCACAAGTGTGGTGGACAATTGATGCCTTTTAGCGTTGCTTTGGTAAAATTAAGTAGGGATTGACCGAATCCGAACTGAATCTGAAGCCGGATCTGTGGGATCCGGATTAGGTAACATTTTACGGAATCCACAATCAAATCTACAACTTCCTTGAACCATATTTAAACATAATTAAAACTTAATTTGGCTTGGCAATCTTATTTGATTTTATGGAAGTTAGGCTTTTAATTAGCATATTAATCAAACTGATTTCAGTAAAATAATTTTATGAGCGTACATCGTCATTGTCTGATATCGTTAGTCGTAATCACTTTGTTCGTCTTCAACTGACACTAACATCTCTGGAAGTAGACTGCAGCAAATTGACCATAAAACACACAAAAACAGTGATAATGAAGCAGAAAACGTCAGTGAATTCTTGTCCGTTTATAGATGCCAAGACTTTATCACTACTATGCCGCTTGTTCCATGCGTTTCAGCACTGTTTGTACCACGAACCGCCATCTTGGATCTAAAGAGTGCATTTCATTGAAGTTCCAGTGCATGCAGTATATCTGCGAAGCAAAAATCTTAATGCATGCATGTTTGTCTCAGCTAGTAATGTATCCTGAAAGCGAAAATCTTAGGGCGTGTCGGCTTCCCCAAGCATTCGTGTCGGCTTCCCCAAGCATTACGGATTAATCCTCGAAGCAAAACTCCCGTTTAAAAATGCAGGTAAAATTCAGAATTAATAGGTACAGTAGTACTTTATCGTAAAAATAATAATTTTGCCTGTTACCAAATTAGAGGATGAGAAATAGTAACTAATTTATTTTAAACTTATTTGAACTTTTTTTATAATTAAACTGAATAGCCTACGTATGTATTTATATTATTAAATAATAATTTTAAAAATATTTTATATTAAATTTATGCACAGAAATATATATACGTTTTTTAAACATACACTTTTTTAAGTGAAGAGAGCCGGTTGAACTGAACAAGCACAATAAAAAAAATGACACCCCATTTGCTGACACCCCCCCCCCATTAACAAAAAAATGCCATACGTAATTTTTAAGGTTAATTTTTTAACATAACGAGGAATTTAAGTTGTAGTACAGAAAGTATGAAGTTGGGAGACAGTACATTGATAAGGCCTTCCTCATACTTTCTCAGCTGGAGGACAAAAAAAAAATATCCGATCTGGCAAATAGGGATCGACCGGATACCGTTTTGCCGTATCAGGGTCGGTTCCGGATAATTTGACGTCAGTGCCGGATCGGTTCCGGATCTAAGTGCCGGATCCAGATCGGTAACGGATACCGGGTAATTCACACACAAAAACGAAATAAAGCCGTTTTATTTTTTTCCCTTTTATAAGTTGCAGGTATGGTGTTAATTTTCGCATTGTTTCACATTATTTTCTTACATTAAACACATAGAAGTCTTACGCTATTATGAGTACGAGTATAGTATAATAGCATGTAGGCTACATAAACTGTTTTTGCAATGTTGCTAAATAATGCGAATTTTTTTTGAAACAAACAAAGCACTCAGTACGTTAAAGTCAGAAAGCATTTTTCTAGTTGAAGGATTTCTCATTGATTAGCCTACTGCTTCATTTCGAAAAATAATTAGCACAATTTTGCAATATTTGTGAAACCTGTATGTAATCCACTTATTTATTTTAGATTAAAATTATTGAATTTTGGTTGCATTAAAACAAAATCAAAATCACAACAGGTCTTTTATTTACAGCTTTAAATTGCTTTCGTTCCGTTTGTATTGCGCACAGTATAACAAAGACCGAAAGCAAAAAAAAAAAAGGAACGAAACAAACATAAAAAAAGCTGTATTTTTAACAAAACTGTCTCGACTCTTGCAACATGGAAGTCATCTTTGGTTTATCATGCTATTATTCTTTGCTAGTTTTTGATGTCGTCATTAAACCGTCTTACTTTTCGAATTTAACCCCTTGGCGTCCAAACCGCGATTTATCGCCAATTCAAAACTGTTTCTAAAAACTCCCGACGCACTCTCGATTCAAAGCCCCGTTTGCAAAGAAAACTGCAATTGCATACAACGGAGGTGTAATTCCGCTGAATTAGGTACTTTGGCATGCCTATTTTGGATAATTTAATTTAATATCATCTTTTAATTACCTTAATTGATGTTTTTATTGGCCGTGTCATCAAAATTGACGTGAAATTGCTTTTGTTTGTTAAAACTAGACCTTGGTTCAAGCTGTCGTAACTCAACAACGCAACAAACGGCCGCCATCTTGGTCGCGTTGGAAAGCTGGGATTCCCCGATTGGCACGTACACAGCACGTGATCACTATCGCGACGGGGGCCAGTCGCAAGTGACGTCACACGAAGCGAGTCAAGGCCACAGCCATTGAAGCTAGCACGTGCGCGTCTATTTGCGGACAGCCGGCAGAGAGTGGGAGCGCGATGGCGGCCGTGAACTATCACCGATAGCGAATATAAATTAGGAATAAAACAACTTTAAACTACTTCTACGGTATTAAAACCTTAAAAAAAGGATTTCGGAAGCCGTAAACAACGCTGTAATGGAAGAATAACCAGAGGACCATCGTTTCAAGGTATCTCATGCACTGCACGGAGGATGAATATTTTCGTAAGCGCATTTACGTAGTCGAACTTCAACTTTTTTTTTAGTTATGAAAACCTAATACGATTATCCCAAGTATTTTTTGTGCACTAATTTACACTGTATTTATTATATCTGCAATTTTTTTATACACGTAGATCGCAGTTATTTTACGTCGATTTATTTTATCGAGGCATACAACATGTTTACGGCGACAGGTTTTGGTTGTTGCAACCGGTATCCGGCTCAATATAACGGCCGGATCCAGATCTTGCCGGATACCGCATTATCCGGCGCCGGATCCGAATATATCTGGACTCGGTCGATCCCTACTGGCAAACCTACTGAAGGCTCCGGATTCGGTAAACCTGGGTACGGTTCATCCCTAAAAATAAGATTCGGACGACGTTATGACAAGGGATGAAGTACGAACCGAGTTTTAACTGTGAAGTGTATTTATTTATAAGCTCTTGCCTATGCGAAAATGTCAATATAGGTGAAGCCAGCGTCAGGACGCATCATTGAAAGGTTACGTGCCAGCTAAGTCGTAACTAAAACACTTACAATTCGAAAAGTTGTATTTTACAATTGAAAAAGTGCATCAAGATACTTGTAAAGTTACGAATTAAGTGTTTTGTGTGTATCCATGAAGTAACTCAACCAACTGTAGTACATCCACTTGCAGTGTCCCGTAAATGAATGGCAGCACAAATAAAAAAAATTGGCAAAATCTCCTATTAAAGGGCTATCTGGGCAGATGGTCGTATCCACACTTGCAGAGCAAGAAGATAGTTTTCCAGATATCACTCTCTGAAGAAGCACGTCGCACATAAATGGTTAATACCAAATAAGCTAGTTACTATGTAATGATAAATGCAGCAAAATTCACCCAGTTGCACTAATAAATAAGGTATGCTTTCTAACTACTAACTTGTTGACAAGTTCTTAAGAGTCCGTGTTCTCTTCCGATTCAGATGTTTCTTGAAGAAAGTGTTCTTTAAGTGCTTCAACAGCTTTTGTCCTATGGGATAACGTGTTCTTGAGACTTTTGGGCATTTCTGCATAGGTTTGGGTGTGACCATTGGGCTGAAAGCATGGATCCCAACCAAAATCGGGTGGGCCTCGTGGTTCAACTATCTGTCCCTCGACGCGACCTCGAAAAAGAAGCACGGGATCAGCTGTGTCTCCTGTTGAGTAGGCAAACGTGCACAAAGCATATGCAGTTTTGTCTTCCCAGCCATGCAGTAACCTGTGCAGACCTGCTGGACCGAGTTTGTCCAGAAACCATTTTATGTACGGCCCTGAATAAAAAAAAAACATTATCGCACTTTAGAATACGATGGAACACATAGTGCATAACTGAAAACAAAACAACAGTGCTTAACTGAAAACAAAACAATAGTGCTTAACTGAAAACAAAACAATAGTGCTTAACTAATTGTGGATAGGAATAAGATTTAAGGCTGCATGGATGCCGATTGAATATCGAGTGATCGTTTTTACTTTGGAGGTGATTAACTTCTGTACACATGCTTATGCTTTTTCCAAAAGTTACGACTCTGTCAAGCGCAAATTTTCAACTAACAATGGGGTTCCCCAAGGTGGTGGTTCCCAGACACGTTAGTCTTCTTCAGGCGTCTTGTTTCCAATGTTGGAGATATTTGCTTACTCCATCTGACGTGCGGTCGTTCGTATGCAAATGGATACCGAAACCGATTCGGATCGGTTGCCGATATTTGTGTATCTGATTGGTATCGGTAACTTTCCCTGAAATATCAATAACTCCGGTAATTAGTGGTGTGCCCCAGGGTTCTGTTCTGGGCCCTCTGCTTTTAGTTTTTTTCAAAACGACATGTCATGCAAGGACAGCAATGTGAGCCAAGAAAAGTTTGCAGATGACCTTAAGCTGCATTCTCCAATCATTGAAGTCTCTAACGCAAACGCTCTCCAGCATGAAATAAACCTTATTGGAACGTGGTCGGAAACTTGGCAGCTGCCATTATCTGAAGATAAATGCCTCTGCTTTCAAGGTGGCATTGTAACAACCCCTCCAAATTACGTTTTAGGTACAAAAACATTAAATTATGTAACTACAATTAAAGACCTTGGAATGTGGTTTAACTCAGACCTCAAAACATCTACCCATTGCAATCATATTTCAATGGTGGCGCACTGCAGGTCCGCCATTGTGCACCGTTGTTTTACATCTGGAAACTTACATACCATCCTGCGAGCATACAAGGTGTACGTTCACCCAACCGTTGAATATTATATGCGTGTCAGGTCTGGTCGCCCACGCTTTTGAAGGACATTGACAAAATTGAAGCAGTCCAAAGACGATTTACGAAATGCATGCCTGGAATGTATGGGAAATCCTATATACAACGTTTAGATTTTGTAAAGCTGGACTCTCAGGAGCTTCGCAGGCTGAAAGCAGACCTGATTTTGATTTACAAATTAATTCATGGCCAACTGCCAGTTGTACTTCCTTTTTTTGAGATAAGAACCGAGTCTAGAACTCGGGGACATAGTCTGAAACTGGTAATTCCCAGTTTCAAATTAAACTATAGGAAGTCTTTTTTTTAGTATTCGTATTGCTCCAGTTTGGAACTCTCTGGGCGAAAACATTGTTATGGCCCCATCAGTGGATGTATTCAGACGGCTTCTTAATGGTGGCTGTTTAAAGTCACATTTGCAACGCCCAGAGTTTTGTCCCTGAATACACTCCATTTGTAGTCTACTACTGCAAAACATATCCAAAAATCTTATTGTTTAGACAAAATATCTTTGATATTGCATGCTTTTACCTTTTAGCTAATCGTACATAATTTTCCGGAAAGATGTTACTGGTCGCTTGATTTCGACCCTTTCTTGCCGTTTTGCGTTTTAGTGGCAAAAAATCTTATCTTATCTAATTCAGATAACAACATGTGGTTTGCAGAGTTTTGAAAGCAGAGGTGTCCTAGATTGTACCATAGATAGCACATTTTACTGTAGAAAAATGGGCTGCCACAGTATCCGCCATTTTGGAAAATGGTATCCAAAAAATCTTGATTCTACCAGAGAACTTGTTCTCGCAGGAGAATTGAAGTTCTCCGAGTAGAATCCAACGAAACGTTACTTCTTATGATTAAATGGGATATCCCTCTTGCTGTTGGCTGCTTTTATCCATCCTCATTTGCATACAACTTAACCTCTAATTTGTGCTCAATTACTTCACCTGCCACCTAATCTTCCCCTCTCTCTCGTGCCTCTTTCACCTCTGTCTTTTGCAGCTGAGCCGTATAAGCGCCAGGGAGGCGGGCGCATAGGGAAGGTAACACAGTTTCGTCGGATTCTACTGTGAAGAACTTCGATTCTCCTGTGAGAACAAAATCTCTGGTAAAATCACCATTTCTCCTTCGTAGATTCCTCACTGTTACCCACATTGATTAAATGGAATGGATCCCAAAACGTGGTGCTAGGTCAGCCTCAATTATCTCATCTCACAGACGACCTAGAGCCTGCATCTGTTGCAGAATCTTCCCTGCCAAACCGGATTCTACATATCAATGGTAATGTCTGGCGAACACAGACAACGAAGTCCAATTGGCCATTGCGATAATTGGCGATGCTGAAGCGTCACGTCCAGCCGCTGTTGATGATACTGCCGAGCGCACTAAGTGTGCCCTGAATTGCCTCGTGTTGATCCCTACCAAACGCAAGACATTGCGCAGTCACCTAGACACCGACTGTGCACCGACCAGATGATGAGGCTTCATGCATTACAAGTTTGCTAGGTTGGTACCCCGTTGCCACCATTTGCACATCCTGAATTGGCACTGTACGCCATACGTATGACGGGTACATAACGTACTGCGTCCAGCGAATGGTCGCAAAGCTCCACATCTAGATGTTTTGTGCTCCTTCACCACGAACCACCACGAACAATGCCTCATCTCTCTCAACATCACACCACTCTAAATGCAAACTGGCAATCTCACTCGCCCAATTCGCCGCACTAATCACCACCAGCATTACCACCTTGAGTGTCAATTGCAGTACGAGGCTCGTTGACAGGTGAAACATCCGCAGAAGACGGATACCCTCTCCAGATTGCCATGTACTGTGGTAATGGTGGCCCCTTATGAAATAAACCTGTCCCTCTGCTATTAAGCTCACTAGTCTTGCATTACTAGACAGCGTCGGTCAGAGTAATGATAGCAGTTGAAAAGGATATCGGAGGCTTAGTAAGTATGCAGTCGAACATGGCTTCAAATACAGTGAGTGTGGAGCAGGGAGCCAGCATGTTTAGTGGCTATGCACGTCAGGGCACACAAGAAAAGTCTGCTGGCGCACCCTGCTGGGAGTGACGTACGAGGGGCCCAATATGTTCGGCGAAGAAGGACCAGGTGGGAAAGCATGGTGTAGGCAGCCAAATAAAGAGTGGATTCCGGATTTGGAGGGTTAGCTGAAAAGAGGGGATCGTAGATTGATCAGATGTGTCAGTTTTCAAGAGCAGCTGAGCCTATAAATTGGTAGTTGTGTTGGGTGGTTACTAGGTCCTGTGATAACTCCATCCTGGACCTGGAAGTTGAAGCGACCCAACCGAGTATTACCTTGCGTTCTTACGATTTTTTTTCTTATCCCTCTCCTTCATCCCCTCTCTTTAACTAGTGTGTTGGATTCAACAAGTTCCCCGACTGATCACACAGTGAGATTAGCAAGAGTCATTTTTCTTTGTGCAACTTTTACGTTCGAGGGTTATCCTTTACTCTCACCTGGGTCTGGAAGAACAGTAATGTGCAACTGTACTACCCTGGGTAAAGTGTGCACTTTGCACAGTGCAACAAAAACCTAAATTTTTCCGGGGTCAAAATTGGTTTCTATCGTCTTACGAAAATTTATACTACCTGTAAATTAAATTGCATTCAGTCCCCGAGTGCTCTTAATGACTTGAGGTTTTTCGTTCTCCTGATGCGGCCAGTGCACAACCCCACTGCGCATGCATCACCATGCGCAGCCCGCCTATAAAAGCAGACAGCTAGCCCCTGGCGGCCATCTCTCTTCCTCTCGAAGTGTCGACCATGATGGTGGCTCAAGAGGGGAGGTAGGGTGGGTATTTACAGGTAGTATAAATTTTTGTAAGACGATAGAAACCAATTTTGACCCCGGACAAATTTAGGTTTCTAGTCGTCGGCAGGAAATTTTACTACCTGTAAATTAAATTACATTTGCAGGTTGACCTCGTCAATATAGGTGGCGGGCACCATCATGACGAGTTACCCCGGGTTGCGGGCTGGCTCCCCCAAAAAGTTTAACAAACACTTCGCACTTTATTGAAAAAAACAGAAACAGGAATTTGGATATTTTTCGTAGGATTTGGTGGCCCTGAAAAGGGCCGTTTTTTTTTAGAGATGGGGTCCTGCTTCCGTCTTCTGGAGGTCTTGAAACGGGAGGACTTGCTTCCATCTTCTGGAGGTCTTCGTTTCTGTGTTGAGTGCTTAAGGAGGTTGAACTATACATCTGGCTGTTACAATTGATCCCAGACGGTATAGCCCATCTTCCTGTCTTGACACGTGAAGACAGTCTGGCTTCTCCACGATGTGGCTTGAAGAATTTCAGAGATGGAGACATGATTGGGAAAAGCCCATGATGTTGAAAGTGCCCTTAGTTCGTGTGCAATTGCTTTGATGTTGTTATCAGTGCAGTTGATGTTCGCATAATCGTAAGCCTTGTTGTTACGGTTTTGATCCAATTGGTGATCATTGCAGCAGAAGTTACATTCGTTCCTTTGGTGAAGGGAAGGAAGAGATGGACGCACCCTTTTCGGTGTCAGGGGGGGGGGGGAATTGAGGCTTAATGGCGCGTCGACAACTTGGTCATTAGCGACAACCTCAGTCACAGTGCAGTGGTCCGGGTTGCCACTGCAGCACACATTACAGAGATGTTATTCAAACCCCTAATCTAAATCTTATCATACATCTGTACCTCCTGCAAAAATTGAAAAACACCGGAAAGGAAGACAGACTTATCACCCAATTGACGCGCAATGTCATGCGGAAGATGGAAACGACGACGAACACCATCAAGATGGTGACAATCAACAAGGAAGTGCCGGACCGTAAGTGGCTGTCGACACCAAGAACATTCAGGAGGGTCAAGCCCCTGCAAAAGGAAACAGTGAGTAAGTCGAGTGTGACCAACGCGCAAACGGGCCAACACCACCTCCTCACGGCGACTGCGGCGACACGCCGAGTGCCATTCCTCAACAGTGCCTTTAATAGCACGCAACTTATTACCGACTTGACTGTCCCACAAGGCTTGCCAAAAAGCGTGTAACCTCAGACGCAGAGTTGGAAAGAGGTCTGAGGGAACAAGGCCGAGATCCCTCCGGAGCGGGCCAGAAACGGCCCCTTTCGCTGCAGAATCCGCTTGCTCATTTCCACCTATCCCAACATGGCCTGGGATCCAGCAGAAAAGCACGGTTTTCCGCCGGCCAGGCAAGCGGGAAAGCAAAGCTTGGACACGTTGTGTCAAGGGGTTCCGAGGATTGTAATTCGCCAAGGACTCCAGGGCACTCATGGAATCGCTAAAGACAATGAAATGCGTGCCCTGAAGGTCAAGGATCCATTCCACTGCCAAACCGAGAGCCAAAAGCTCTGCAGAAAACACAGAATAGCCTGATGGAAGACGATGGGCAACCGTGACTCCCTTACACACACAAGCACACGCCACGCCAACGTCTGACTTCGACCCATTAGTAAACAGCCGCTGATAACCGGCGTACTGAGAACACAGCCGCCGGAACTCCTGCAAGTACCTTGCTGGTAGAGTGGAACCCTTCGGGAGGGACGCCAGAGCGAAAATGAAAATGCCACCTGGGACAAGCCAAAGGGCCACTGGCATCCCACCAAGCCTCAAGACGCAGGGTATTTCAAAAGCTATTTCCTGACAGGACTGCTGGAGCCTATCGCGGAAATCACCCTTACCCACACTGCGTCTACCGACTCGCAAGTCTGGCTCAAAAACCATGGACCAAGCAGGACTGGATTGCACAGCACGCAACCGCAAAGCATACTGAATGGCAAGCTGTCGCCGACGAATGGACAAAGGTGGCTCCGAGGCCTCAGCATAGAGGCTGACCACTGGAGACGTTCGAAATGCCCCAGTCGCCAGACGCAGGCCACTGTGATGCACAGTGTCCAACATCTGGAGAGTCGAGTCACTAGCTGAACCATAGACCATGCACGCATAATCAAGTTTGCTGCGGACAAGGGCTCGGTAGAGGCGCAACATGGCAGTGCGATCGGCACCCCATGAAGTGCCCGACAGAACCCGCAAGATGTTAAGCGCCCGCAAAGCCTTGTCCTTAAGTTGACGCAAGTGTGGAAGCCAAGATAACCTGGAATCGAACACCAGACCCAGGAAACGTGCCTGTGGGACAACAGGAATCTGTGCCTGTCCCAAGTACAGGCAAGGATCTGGATGCAGTGTTCGTTGGCGGCAAAAGTGGACGCACACAGTCTTGTCCGGAGAAAACCGGAAACCATTACTGACCGCCCAGGTCTGGACTTTGTTAATCGCCAGCTGTAGCTGCCGCTCGCAGGTCTGCATGCGAGCTGCCCGAAAGCGCAGGCCGAAGTCATCGACAAACAATAACTGGGGAACAGCGTCCTGCTGAGCAATGGGGTTGATCCCAATAGCAAACAAGATGACAATAAGAACACCACCTTGAGGCACACCATTCTCTAAGACAAACGGGCGGGAAAGCGTAGCCCCGACACGAACGCGAAAAGAACGGCCCGAGAGGTAAGCGGAAAGCAACAGTGGCATCTCTCCCCTCAAGCCACAGTCATAGAGATTACGGAGAATTCCATAACGCCAGGCCGTATCATAAGCCTTCTCCAAGTCAAAGAAAACCTGAACCAGATGTTGACGCAAGCGGAAAGCCTCCCTCACATCCGATTCAAGGGCAACTAGATGATCGATAGTCGACCGAAACCGACGAAAGCCACACTGGGACGCAGATAAGAATCCCCGTGATTCCAACACCCAGACCAACCGCTCACTGACCATCCGTTCCATAAGTTTACAGACACAGCTAGTCAGAGCGATTGGGCGATAACTGGAAGGAGAAGTAGGGTCTTTGCCCGGTTTTACAATCGGGATGACCACTGCCGTCCTCCACGCTGCTGGAATAGAACCCTCTGCCCACACACGGTTGAACATCCCCAGCAAGAACTGCTGGGAGGCAAGAGGCAGATGTTTCAACAGTTGATAGTGAACATCATCAGGCCCCGGGGCGGAGTCATGCGACTTGGACAAAGCTGAAACAAATTCCTGCCAGGTAAACGGCAAATTGTACTCCTCTAGCCTATCGGAGCGAAAGTCAAGAGAGTGAGCCTCTTCTCTACGCTTAATCCCGAGGAAACCAGGATCATAATGGTTATCACTCGAGACCTGCGCAAACGCAGACGCAAGACAGTCGGCAATATCCGGCACAGAAGAGATCACGGTATTCGCCACCTTCAGCTGTGAAACCGGGGAAGACACGGCCTTCCCCGAGATCTGGCGCACCTTCCGCCACACCTGCTGAGAAGGCGTGGAGCGTGTGATCGACGAAACATAAGCTGCCCACGAAGCACGTCTAGCCTCACGGATGACATACCTGGCACGGGCACGACAGCGCTTAAAGACTACAAAGTTGTCAGTAGTTGGGCTGACTGTAAATGCACGCAACGCTCGCCGGCGGGCCTGAATGGCCTGCCCGCAAGCAGGTGTCCACCATGGAACAGGAACCCGCCGCGGCTGTGTGGATGTACGCGGGATAGTAGCATTAGCAGCAGCAAGGACCACATCAGCGAAATGAGTGTAAAGTTCATCCACATCAGAAAAGTCCTCAACCGCACGCTGAAATACAGCAGCCTCAGCAAAAGCTGACCATTCAGCATGTTTAAGCACCCACCGGGCTGGCTTGGAAGCCACAGAACCCCCTTGTGTTGTGGACAACAACACAATGGGGAGGTGATCGCTTCCATGCAGATCGGCAGTGACACCCCGATGGCCAGCGAGCAAAAGGCTAAGTCCACCGCTGACCAATTGCCCGTGGCCAGGTTACAGTGTGTCATGGCTCCATCGTTCAGGATGCAAACGGGTCCCCTCTGCATCCACTCCTCCAGGATCCTCCCCTTGTTGTCAGTATTAGGTCCTCCCCACTGGACGTGGTGGCTGTTAAAGTCGCCCAACAGGAGAAACGGGGCAGGAAGCTGGCGAACCAGATCCTCCAGGTCACCAACCCCAAAGACCTCATCCGGTGGTAAATAAACCGAACAGACAGTAATATCGAAGCTGAAAGAAACTCGAACTGCTACCGCCTGAAATCTAGTGTGCAGAGGCACACTGGCATGCGGCTGAGAGTGTTGAACCAGCACTGCAACACCACCATGTGCACGTGGCACAGGGTCTGCATCCAGACGGTAGACAGAGTAACCACGAACAACCGGATTATCCGACGCCTTAAAGCAAGTTTCCTGAAGGCAGCAGCACAGAGGTCGCCAATGCGACAAAAGCAGTCGCAGCTCTTCTGCATGAGTCCGATAACTTTAACAGTTCCACTGAACGATGGTATACGCAGGCATTAGGACGGGCTTAAGACCACATCATCCTCCTTAACTCCTCCTCTGTGCGATCCGAAAACATCTGAATCCTCACCCGAATCAAAAGATGGAGTGAGGTTCAGAACGAAGTTGTCCTCGGAAGGAGGAAAAAGTTCTGGAGAATTAGAACAGGAAATCTCTTCCTGCTCCATGGGCAGAGTAGTAACACGATGTTGAGGGGACGCAATGGACCCCTCAGCAAGCTGGTCGTTCAACGACCGTTTCACCGTCTCTCCCGGTGGCGACGTCCTCACGGGTGGTGTTGAGGCCTTACCAGCAGGAGCCTTCTTCTTCGACGTCTTCTGTGGCGCACTCCGGGCAGGCGGAGGCTTAGCCGAAGCCTTAACCTGCCTGGGAACAGTTAGAGCATCAGGAACAGTAACAGGGGCAGAAGTATCTGCAGGCTGAGCAGATGTCGACGGTACGGCAGCAACCGGGTCCGAAGGACCCAAAAGACCCTGCAAAGATGGATGTTGCTGGGTCAACAAAGTAACAAGCATGCCGACCGTCCTCGTCAAAGACCTGAGCTCAGCGCGCAAATCCGCCAAATCAGCAGACTCACTAACTGGGCCAGGCAATGGCGCACTGCACACCTGCGCAAAAGATCGTGTTATCGTCGGCGCCGATAGTTTGGCTTTCTTCCGGGCCTCCGAGTAGGAAAGCCCGTCCTTTACCTTCAATTCCTGAACACGACGTTCCTCGACATAAACACGGCAGTCCCGTGAAGAGGCCTGGTGCTGTCCACCGCAGTTGACGCACCGCTCTGGGGCAGCACAATCAGAGCCCTCATTGGCTGCCTGAGCACAGCAAACACAGGTTGGCTTACCCTTACACGAACCGCTGGTATGACCAAAGCGTTGACAGCGGTAACACCGCATTGGGTTCGGGACGTAACATCTGACCTTCAACCGCAGGTAACCGGCAATAATGTGCTGCGGTGCAATCGGCGAATCAAAGGTCAGGAAAAAAGTGTCAGTAGGCTGAGCACCAATGTCACATTTTCACGCCTAACGGCCGTAACTCCTTGTGACTTGAGTTCGTCCAGGATGACATCATCACTGAGACCCCTCAAATCAAAGCACGTCACGACCCCCTTACTGCTATTCAAGGTACGATGCGGCTCCACACGCACCGGGCATAACCCCAGTGCACTCGCCTTCAAAAGCCTCTTTGCCTGAGCATCGTCCGCAACCTCCACAAGGTATCCCCCAGCACGGAGCCGAGAGACACTCTTCGGATCTGAACCACAGATCCCTTTTAGCGCTTTGTGGACAGCGAAAGGACCGAGTTGTGTAACAACGTCTGGTAACTGGGCACTAGGCCCAACCATCTCAGGTTCCCTCCTCTGGCGCTTGCTAGTGCGGCGAGGAGGGGAAGAATTATTGGGGGAAGAAGATTTTGTGGGGGAGGGGGGGGGAAGAAGTTGCCATTGAGAGCAAAAATGAAGTCGCGGCGGTGCGCTCCCCAGAAAAGAAAGCCCCGCGCGGCACTCGGGTGATGCAGGGCCGGAAGCCGCATATCCAGGGCCCTGCACCAGGAAGCTAACACCGCCATCTATCTCCGAGAGGTGGCAGCCTAAGCATGCCGAGAGGCGAGGCCACCAAGGAAGCCGTACACACCACCTCCGTCGATAACCCAAACAGTTCGGGTCCGTGATGCAGATGGATACAGCACAAGCCGCCTCCCCACATCGACAGGACCCGAGGGGTCAGGTCAGGGGTCGGTGTCAGGGTCGTTTGTACACTTAATGTAGTATCGTAATGCACGTACGCGATAGAGAGTTCGCTCAGATTCTTCATCGTAGATGTTCATGAGGGCCGGAATGATGATGGGTTTGGACGGTTCATTTGGTTTTTGTGTTTTGGCTCGAAAGTCTGGTCGGGGCCTCAGGTTGATGTATTGCAGTTGTCGAAAAAGAAGCAGTAGGCAGGATCGTTTGATAGTGCTTGCATTTCGCTGCTACGGAGGTTTGCTGCGAGTGTGGTTAGAAAAACAGTCTTTCTTATGAGGTGGTTGATGTAACAGGTTTGGATGGGTTCGTATGGTTCCTTGGTCAAAGAGTCCAAGACCAGAGGTAGGTCCCATTTCGGGAAGGTGTGATGGATTGACGGCCTTTCAATTTCGAAGGATTTCAGAAGGGAAGAAATGCGGCAATCTTCGAGGAGGTGTTTGTTTCCCGCGGCCTTGAAGACTGTTTAAAGCAGAGCGGTAGACCAGAATGGTTGAGCCTTTGAGTTTGTCTCTGAAGAGATCAGTGAAGAAAATTAGAACGTCTTGAATAGGGGGTTGATTGGATTAACCTTTCTTCGCTTACGCCAATGAAACCATCGTTGCCAATGACTGTTGCACATTTTGTTGGTGGAATCCTGTAGGGCTTTGCTGGCGATGCAAGTGGCTTGTTCTTCAAAAAATTCCAGCCTGCTTGATGAGTTGGATGATAGTAGCCACCCATGCAGATTTAAGATTTTGGAGTTCGGGTGGAACTTGGTTCCCCTCTGTTGGGATAAGAGGCCTGGAGGGTTTGGTAGTTCTCTTGGCATGTCCACGAGAAGGTTGAGTAGGCAAGGGAACCAAGGGGCTGCTGGCCAGTTCGGTGTGATAAGCAGAAATAATCCCTGGATTTGTTAGATTTTCGTTAGGATGGTTGGGAGAAGTTAGAATGGAAGGAAGAGGTATGCGTACAGGTTTTCCCACGGGAAGGTTAGAGCATCAACTGCTCATGAATTGGGGAAGTTTGGCATTGTGCCTCGTGGCGAAGAGGTCGATCATGGGTTTACCGCAGATGATGAAGAGAGATTCGCAAATTGATGTGTCGAGGGACCATTCCCCGGATGGTGTTTTTTTTTCCGAGACAGTGCATCTGCTATCACGTTGCGGTTGCTTGGGATGTGGAGCGGTTGGAGAGTTGTGTTGAGTTCCAAGAACAGGTTGAATATAACGGAGGTGACCCGATGTAGGGTTTGAGAGCGAGTCCCTCCTTCTCTCCGAATGTAGGCGACTGCGGTGGTGTTGTCGGCCTGGACTTTGACAATCTTGCCCGCTACAAGGTGACGAAAATGAAGAAGAGCATTGTAGATTGCCTTTAGTTCGAGGACATAGATATGCTCGGTTGTGTTGGGAGGCCAGATTCCGTTTATCTCGTTGTCCATTATATGTGCCCCCATCCTGTTAGGGATGCATCGGTTAGAAGAAGAAGATCGGGAGGAGGTTCGTGTAGTAGCATTGTTTTGGACAGGTTTTTT
>JAHWFP010190074.1:0-47480 GCA_023313725.1 Lithobius niger | reverse complement strand
TCTCCATCTGGCTACACAAAATCCAAAGTGCTTCTGGGGTCTTATGCGAATCATCTTTATTCATGTAAACACTTGCAATCACATTGAGACATCGGAGAATGCCTGGTAAAAATGGCGGACCAGTTACGGCACCCACGTAATTTGTACTTGTTCCTCTCAAATTTTAGGCAAATAAACTGAAAATAAGCTTACATGACTGGGAAGACCACTATGGCTTGCTTTATGTTCGGTTATTTGATTTAAGCTACCCTAATTTACTACAAACAGGGGGTATAGGAGCATGGGAATTTCTTACTATTCTCCAAAGGAAGGGCAGAAATGAAGGGCTTTCTGAGCGACTGGCATTAAGTGCGTTCTTTCCTAATTGCGGTCTTGCATCTTGTAAACAGGTTCCATTGCACTTTCTTGTGGCCATGTAAACGTAGTGAATATCCATTGCAACCGCCAGCAATTTGTACACACCTACCACACTAAACCAAAGACTATGGCCAATGTGCCCCATAATGTCAAAACCTAAAGCACACTAACCAAAAACGTTGGCACCCGCTACACTAGCAGCGACGTCCGTACCACCTCTGGGCCACTATCACTCCTACCCTCTGCCCCAAGTTCGCCACCCCGGCCCCGTCAAGGCAAGGATCCGTGCCGCGAAAATGCCGGACGTCTGACACTCACTGACTATCGCCCAGCGGCGGACATCTTTTGTTTTGTTTGTTGCAGCAATTCATGCAGAGGAATCCAAAGCATTTCTACTGGCATCTGTTGCTTTGCAACCAATTCCGGCCGCAATTCATCCCGAATGCCTACTTCAGTCTGTCTCGAGACTTAGGATCTGTAAAAGGGCCTGTACCTGAAGCATGGTACCGTCAACTAAAATCTGTGACAGCTGCGATGGCTACTGCAGTCCATGGGGTGCAAGGCATGCAGCATTGGTAACATCACTTGGAAAAAATTTGCCTGTATTCCCATCAACGTGTTTTCTATGAACTTGATAGTCGAGGTTCCTGCTCTGCCCCAAGACAAAATAGATGTTCAAGGCGTCGCAAACTCTCATTGCATCACTAAATCCACATGGTAACGATCACCAATAGAGTTCTAGTCTACTTTGGCTAACACTTCATTTTTATGCTCATTCCACTAAGCAAGGGTTGGTTTTCCACATCCCACACAGGGCGCCTTGATTTTACGGTCTCGCAAACTAGCCACATTCTGCAGCTCAGCGAAACGACCGATTAGCAAACAGCTCCAGATCACACCCTGGGCTCCCACAGTCTCCTACGCCATTTCTCCCGAATCCTGCCATGCTCACGTTCCAACCAAGCATTTTCATAATGTAGTGCACGGCCGTCATCGACGTCAACACTTTTCCGACTCAAACGCTTAGTCATGAAATCCTGGGTCCCGCCCCCACCTCGTGCGGTGAATCGGGCCAAGTCAAGTCATGCTGTAAATACTCATTCTCTCTTGAGTTTCTCAATTCATTAGTCGGCCGAGTGGTATATTAAGGCTTCTCTTATTGCCCTTTGCAACTTGTCACCAATTTATCTCAGTAACTCTGAACTTCCACACAGGATTGCCAGCTCTGACTCTCTTGCTGCTGGCCTAATGCCGACGCATTATCTTTTGCTCTTTCCATATCCTTACCCTCTGCTTCACGTATCTTCACCGTATACTCATGGTAATCCACCCTTAACTGTCTTGGGCTGCTTCGACTTGTCGTCCATCGTACGACCAAAGCCCGTAGTTATCAGCTTTTATGTACAGAAAGTACCACAACCACCTCATGCCACGACAAAAGAAACCGTGGCGAGTAGGAGCAAGGGAACAAGGATAGAGGTGAACGGAAGTGACGTAAACTTTGCATAAACTAGGTGGTAATTTGACGCAAATTATGTAGCAAATTATGTATTACGATTGTTCAAGAATAAAATGCTTAATTTCAGACTACACTACCAGTATTCTTGCAAATTTTCGACAGACTGTCTTCATCAAGCACTATTAATTAGAAAACTAACTACATTGTCTACTTCAGCATCACTATTTGAAAGTAGTGTTCCGGACTGACGTGGCCTCCTGTATTAATCGTGAACCTCATTCCTCTGATTTGAAAGCAATTCGGAGAATTCTCTTTTCAGCAGAAAGCGAATTCCTGGGTTGGAGAGGCCCTGTGTGTTCATTAGTGCGGTGTTTTCTCTTAAATGTTGTTCAACGCTTGTTTGCAGGGGCCCTGTGTGTTCATTAGTGCTGCATTTTCTCTTAAATGCTATTCAACAGTTGTTCAACACCATTTAAGAGAAAACGCAGCACTAATTAACATACCGGGCCCCTCAAACCCAGGAATTCGCTTTCTCTGAGAAAAGAATTCTCCAAATTGCTTTAAGAACAGTGCTAATTTCAAATAGTGATGCTGAAGCAGACAATGTAGTTCGAAGCTTTCAAATGAATAGTGCCTGACGAAGACAGACGAAGATGTCTGTCGAAAATTTGCAAGAATACTGGTAGTGTATTCTTAATCAGAAATTATGCGATTTATTCTTGAACAGTCGAAGTGTTGATTATGAATTTTCACAGTAACAATCGTTACTGAATTTTCAATGCAAATTCAGTAAGACCAAAGAGTCGCAAGCGAAAGAAATATCCCACTTGGTAACACAGGGACGAGTATTACATGAAAGAAAAAAATGCGCTAAGTTCAAAATTTTTAAATTGCTGGATTAACGTCCTTCCCTTAAATTGTGTATTTTTTTTGCTATAACCTTAGATAAAAGCGTATAGATTTAACAAATTCTATTTTTTAATCCAACACGATTCACGATCAGAAACTTCTATGCATTTAAACTGCCATTTTCCGAAAGTTTTTCTCCAGGTCTGAAGTTTGCTTCAAGATATGTGATCACACTCTCCTGGATGGAAGATAGACATGGGAAGTTGAATCAAGATAGAGCATGGCTAACGTTTCAGAGCACAATTGCCACCAACTATGTAGTTAAGGATTGCCTGGGTTAGAAATTAGTTTTAACCGAATATGTTGAATTTTGTTTGGAGGAGAGAAGACGTATGCATCCACAATGCCTACAATTGCTGCCAAAGGAGGAAGCCACCTCTTCAGTATGTGCACGGTCGCAATTTTGCCAGTTGCTTTTTATTTGCTCCTACATTAGCCGACTCCCATCTAGTTGAGACCACTACATTGGACTTCATTCCACACAAACAGTTCTGCAGGTAAACCACTCATTTGGGCATAATACAACGACTGCTTGTAATTTTGAAAGTAATAATCCAAAGTTTGTTCCATTTTTTGCAGTGGTAGCGTCCTGTCAGCGTTGATACGAGTTTCTAATTTACATCGAGGTTACACAAAGCATGGTTGGTAGGCCAGTTAGCATGCCGATGATCTGGGGGAAACTTTGTCGAGGACAGTGACAGCTACATGGTTTTGTGCCCCCCTGCCCCACAATGCACCTTCACATCATGGTGTTTTATTTCCCCAGTTAAACAGTTTGATTGCCAGGGATCTGAGCCCTGTCTGAACCACCCTGAGTAATTTTTTAAGTAGCCTAAATCCTACAATATTTTGAGAAAAACCTTTCACAAGCATAATTCTCAGTCTGTGTTATCAATGCCCAATCACTAGTTTCAATATCGAAACGTTTGGTAAATGGAGCATCTGTATCTTCGCCATTTTTTTTTTTACCTTTAGAGGAAAATCATCTCCTAAAATTGCAATAACTTCTTCCAACTTTTTTGCATTGCCAGTCACAAATACCAGTTCTTGAGACATTGTCGTCCTGACACAAGCACGCCTGAAACAAACCAAACATACTTTTTCAAAATTTGTGTTGATACTTGCAAGTATGTGTCAACAACCTACTCTCTGCTGTAATGAACATAATCATGTTAAAAATACCGTAGCGGTTTGTACTCTGATGAAAGTTCATATCATTAAATATTTTATTCAGAAAAAAGGAATGCTCACCAGATTCTTGCAAATTTTCTACAGACAGTATAATTACTTATCTTCATCAGGACTAACAGTGTTTTGAGGCTGTTACTACGTCGTTGTGGGAATCAAGATCCGAACATGGCGCTCGGCATGGCCCACTCTCCACGCAGGGTTTGTAGGCTACAATAAGTATTCAAGGACCAAAACGGAAAAATTTCAAGCACTTTTCAAGGATCTGTTGCAATTTATACTGCTGTGATTTTATACATTAATTTTTTGGTTGGCCAAAAAAATAATTGATTAGATTTGTGTTACATACCTAAAAAGAAAAGTAGGATGTGTCTTTAATTTATTTCCATTTTATTTCACATCTTGTACAGGGGCGTAGCGACAGGGGGGGCGAGGGGGGGCGCACTGACCCCCCACTCATTCTCCCAGTCGGCAAATTCGTGGAAAAAAATAAACTGTCGTTGCACGTGCACTTATTATTTGTTACACGGGAGGAAATAACCGAGTCGGCATTTCACCTTTGCTCATTGACTCTTTTCCCCATTCGGAAAATTCGTTAAAGCAACAGTGAGACCTATCTCATTCTTGGTTAAAGATATTAAACTTTCTTTGCACATGCGCGTTTTATTTATTATACCGGAGGCAAAAAATGACTCGGTATTTCACCTTTGCTGATTGCCTATTTCCCAGTCGGCAAATTCGTAAGTTGAGTGAATGTTTCGTAGGAGAAGACAAAATTTCATACGAAAAAAAAACAAGTCGTCCTATCGCTTCGTTTCTTTTCTCCTTGCTTCACTACTTTTAACTTTTCTATGAATCGTCACTTCGTAACTTACCTTGGGCAGGGATTCAGTCTCCTCCATGTGAACTCGTATTGACACATGCGCAATAAGGGTCATAAGAAAGTGGAGGAACTATTTGTTTATAGCTAAGTGAAGTATTCGTCACCATCTTGTTGAGTACTTACTAGTTGTACGGCCGTATAGGCTGACTGAAATTCATTGTTCCTTCCCGAAAAAAAAATGTAACATTCTGGAAACCCGTTTCCGTAAAAGAATTTGGTGCACACAAATTTCTATTTAAAGCATCAAAGAGCGCAAAACTAAATACGGTAAGCAAATTTAATTCGTCCAGTTTTATTGAGATATGCTTGTGGCCTACAGTTAAAAAAATACGATTTCTGAAATGCTGACACGCGACGAAAAATAAAATAAGAATAAAAAATGTAGCTTTTTAGCAGACGAACTATACTATCTATTTTGGTGTCTTACTTTTGGCCGAACCATAATATTTTTTAACGACCTCTTCGGGCTTTTGTAGCCTTATCTCCGAGTAATTAAATTAAGTGTTAAAGACACACTATCAGAATAAAGTTGTTAAAATACCTACAGCCAACCATACGCACATAGAGAAAGCAAAGCACCAGTGCATGGCACCACAGCAACTTACATTTATCAAACAAGAGGCGCTTAGCTGTATTTAGATTATTCAGTAAATTTAATCGTGTTAGTGGTTAGTTAAAATAGCGTAGAACGAAATGTAATTAAAAATTAAAGAGTCCCATGTTTAAAATTTCGATGGGTTCAACGGTGAAAATCTGAGGGAACGATAAGGAACTAACTGTTTAATCTGAATTACAAAACCATTTAGGACCTATTATTTTTAAGGCACCAATTGTTTTGTGATTCAAAGTATACATCAAAGCAAATGTTAGTGTCACCAACTTTCACCTCCCAACCGCGGTCACTTCAGTTCACGGAATACCTTGCTGGAAAGTTAAATGAATGCATTTTTTACCGGAAACTTGGTGGCAGCCATTTTTTCTTGATATCAATAGTTTTAATAGCAAATAGTTTGTAGTTTATTTCAACCTTTTGGCTTTTGGATTTAATCTAAATGATGATACAAGTAACTATTTTAATTTTTTTTTTTTACCAGGGTGGCGTTCAAAAGCTCATGATGAAATTCCCTGATTTTACCAGGTTTCCAGATCAATACTAACACTTTTCCCTGATTTTTTTTTGGTCGAAGGAAAGTGCAGTACAGGGCTAAAAAAGGTTTTTCACATTTCACTCCAATCGTAATAACTACATCACATTGCCTTGCTAAATCAATAATTGCATTGCCCTAACTTTTATTGGTCAAAAGCAGGAAAAAGCCACAATCTGAACAAAACTAAAAAACTCACTTAACACGTAACGTTCTACATTACTTAGGCCTAAGGAGTTTTCGCTTTATCGGAAATGAAACAAAAAGGAAACGAAATTTTAACTGAAATAAAGTGAAGATTTCAGAAGTAAAAAATTAAATCCGAATTACCTATTCTTTAAACGTGAAAGATTTTCTGGAAAATGTTCAAACTCCCTGATTTTTCCCTTAATTTTCCAGACTTGATAAATTCCTTGACTTTTCCTGATTTTCCTGGTGAAAAGTAAATCAGTGTTTGTTTTTCTGTTTGATTCGATTTAAGTACTACCAGGCTGCACTGCCACCCAGGTAAAAATAGTGCCTAAACACAGATTGGAGGCTGACTGGCAGTTGTAGAAGACTACCAGGTTGGAGGCGGGGTGGGAGGGTAACCAATTAACGAAAATGGATATTGTTGATCATTAAGGATCAAAGGCTGAACTTGCCAGTCTGCTTTTACCTTACCCATTTTATTGTCGCCACTGTCTTTAAAATTCGAAGTTCAACGTCAATTTTTAACGCATATCCGATTAATAGAGACAGTAATACAGGGAGGCGGTCTGTCTCTATTAATCGGAAATGCGTTAAAAATTGACATTGAACTTCGAATTTTAAAGACAGTGGCGACAATAAAATAGCTAATGTAAAAGCAGACTGGCAAGTTCAGGAAGTCTGGAAATTCTGACAAGCCTTTGATCCTTAATGGCCAACAATATCCATTTTCGTTAATTGGTCCCCCCCCCCCACCCCCTCCCTGCCTCCAACCTGGTAGTCTTCTACAACTGCCAGTCCGCCTCCAATCTGTGTTTAGGCACTATTTTTACCTGGGTGGCAGTGCAGCCGGGTAGTACTTAATCGAATCAAACAGAAACACAAACACTGATTTACTTTTCACCAGCTGTGTGTCGTCATTACGACATATTTTCGATTTTTTTGAGCTTTTTAATGAATATAAACTACCTTGAATTAAAATCCATTACGGTACTTCGCTGATCCCACCGAGTAGTAGTTCAAAGATTAAATGAAACATATGAAAATTGCTAAATGTGCAATTTTCAATTATATCAGTTTATGTTTGAAGTCTTAGTCGGTGAGATTAGCTTGGCGAAAGAGCTTGGCTTTTGATATCACGACTTCACACTACCGAAAAGTATGACGGGAATCCTTAACTTTTGTTTTGGGGTAGATAGAAATTTTCGGTCAAAATTTACGAAATCCATTTTTATCTTAGTAATTATGAGATGGAAACAATAATCTAGTTTTCTAGTCCATTTCTTTTTGTTTAGTTGGCTTTCGTTACATCTTGAAGGCTGCAGTCAGGGTTTTTTCATATAATTATCATTTCTTATTAGTATTGCAGACGCACGGATTTATTTAATGTTCAGTTTGGCATTGTTGCATAAGCAAAAGGGTCAAAGGGTTTTAGCGAGCGTTAACCGCACCCGGTAATCTGCCCGACGAAGCCCTAATGCCCTATGTCTGCAACACCCGGAATGGATTCTCAGGAGGTCACCCACCCAAATACCAATCGGGGCCAACGCTGCTTAACTTCGGTGATCTGACGAGAACCGGTGTTTCCAGCACTGCAAGGCCGCAGACCTTGTTGCATAATAAGGCCGCAGACCTTGTTATTGTTGCATAATAACACTGTTTAAAACAATGTAAAACGATCAATTTGGTCGTTTAGAGGTCCCTATCCCCTGAACCACTTGACCAATTAGAAGAGGCCTTATGAAAAGGGCACATCTCCGTTGCAATACCTGTAAAATGAGCTAAGATCCAGCTTTATTCACCGCATGAAAGAATTTATTTTCGTGATAAAAAAAAAAAGCGTTTCTAGTAGTTAGTAATTAGGCAAATATCAACGTTACAGACGTCGTTTTTTCAACAAGAAAAACATTAAGCTGTGTCCAATAACAGTGAATTTTATGTTGTCAGGCGACCAAAGTCTCCCAATCAAAGAAGTTTCAGCCTTTTCTCTCGCATTGTTATTTATCCTAAAATGCCTGAAAACAGCCAAACTACCTCAGCTGTAAAGACACAACGTGTCTAGCGGTGCCATGCTCATATATATTTTATCTGAATAGGTGTTATCGTTTATCATTTTGGTGGGCGACAAATTAGCGTATGTCTTGATTATGAAGAAAATCCATAAAAACAAAAGCAAAAACCTTTAAACAAAGGCTTTTCAAATGCTCTTCGAGGATCTGTAACACTGATTACGCAAAGAAATCACATCCCAAAAAGTTCAAAAAACGAAAAGGTCGTCCAAAATGTGAGAAAAGCCCCGCCCCCGGATTTTTTGTTTTTCCATTACTAACAAATTCACGTCGATTATAACGATTCGTTCATTAGCATTTTGTCCAAACGACACCTCTGCGTCCTTGATGAAATTATACTACAGAGAGAAATAACGGACTGCGTTTATATTCCAGTTTACTCCGTGCGGCATCCGAGATCGTTTGGCCATTACGTAGAAATAAAGTTTCTAAAAAAAATTTGGGGTGTAAGTCGGCAAATCTTGGGTCATAGTCGGATTTTTTTGGCCTGCGCCCCCCTACTTACTAAGGCTTCGCTACGCCCCTGATCTTGTAGCTATACAAAGCAGATTTATCCATAGCGGCGATAATGAAATGTAATGCAATACAACCCTCATTTTGCGTGATGAATGTCAGACAAATCATGAACCACCAATAACTATATAATCTGATATTCCCAGAATCCCAGCCAATCCAGCAGAATAGTCCGACAGCCAACTTCGTATGCTTGATAGCCCTAACGCACCTGTTTCCAAGAAAGTCTTTCAGTAATCAAATTTCGAACTAAGCATGTGGAATTTCAAGACCCTTTCTCAAAATTACGACAATTCAAGGACTTTTCAAGGCCTTGAAAACCAATTTTTCAAATTCAAGCACTTTCGCGGTTTTCAAGCACCTGTATGAACCCTGTCCCCATGCATTTGAGAATCTCGCAGATAAGTCTTCACGCAGCAGAAACCTGATCCCTGGATTTGAAGCTCCTTGCGTATTCATCAGGGTGGCTCTATTTTTCAGATGTTGGATGGCCACGGATTCAGTACGAATACTTGAATCCCTGGCCATCCAATAACATCGGAAAAATGGATCCACCCTGATGCATACAAGAGGTGGTTCAAATCCAGTAATCGGGCTTCTTATGCGAAAAGACTTCTTCGTGAGTCTCTTAAAGGCACTGGGAGTGTGTGCCTGATATACAGTGGGCCATGCTGAGCGCCATATTCGAATCGTGATGTAGTAACAAGATCAAAAAACTGTTAGTGCCTGATGAAGACAGACAAATTATATTGTGTCGAAAATTTGCAAGAATCTGGTTTGGATTCCTGTTTTCTGAACAGTCAAAGAGTGAACAATATTTTTAGACACTATCATGCATAATAAAGTACCAAATTACATATATTTACACGAACTCAGATCACCAATCACCTGCAAATATCTAATACGTGTATACAAATTTGACAGACTATTGTAAACAAGGATGCCACATCCCTGGGACTAGGACCGAGTTCAACCGGTACTAAGAGTAAATAGCTACCATTTTTAAACCAATAGGTCTCAATTTAGTGCTAAGGCTTAAAAAAAAAGTCGTTTCCGGTCGTATTCACTACAAATGATTCCATCCTGAATTTTTCTATTTTGCTTTCAGAGTCCATATTCACCTGTGGCTCCCTACTAACTCCCCCAGAACATACTCTTCATGGCAAAGTATTTGTAAGGTTGAACATAGGTTGTGATGACCACATTAAACTGTTGTACAACAATTCAGACATACGCAGAAAGGACCTTTGCTGCACATGTGCGTTAAGCGAACGTGTTGTTTTGCCAATTTTGTGTTAACTGCGAAAAGTAAAGGAAACCTAGCAATCAGTACGAGTCTGTATGTCCATGGGATGAAGTTGCCCAAATCTAGGTTAATACACAGTTTTACAGAACGTCAGAACAGCGTATAGCAATATTATTTGTTTTAAAGTAATTGTATTTCAGTAAGCACCAAAAATTAGTACTAATATATCTACAATACGTAGCTATATTAGTACAACACACAATAATATCAGTTAGGCTGCTAGCAGAGTTGCTCGCAATGCTGGTTGAAAAGCTCTTTTCAGGCTAGTTAAAATGTAGTTTTAACTGTAAAGATTGTTTTTACTTATCATAAAATACTTACCTGTAATTTCAGAAAAAGGTCTTGTCCTAAACTTCCCCAAAAAAGAGTAATTAAGGACATAAATCACGATTATACAATGCTGCTGTTCACCAGGTTGTGCATTACCGCCGCCAGGCACGTTACCTGCGTTCCTGCTCTTATCACATTTGTCATCGATGCCTACAACAAGGGTTGACTACAGGAGTTGGCTGGGCTCTGACAAGTAAGTATTTTGAAATGTAAAAACAACCTTTACGGTTAAAACAACTTTTTTACTTCTATCCCAAAATACTTACCTGTAATTTTAGCTGACTTTGCCGCACTCAAACTTGCTCCCCCAGCAAATTATATGATCATGATCACCTCGCAGAATTCTAAAGCAAACTACAGTGTTACGTAATCTAGCACTCATACAATAACTTACTGCAAAGACACCTAATAGGTGACATCTTCACAGGCCGGTGCTACTCCTCGACTTTTGGCCATACATTGCAGCCCGTCACAAAGTTTATAGTTTGGGCTGTCCTATCTGACAGTGGTACTTCAGGCAAGTAATGGTTAATGAACATCAATCTAATTCCTCCACTTACAAGTGGCTACCATTTCTTTCAGCGGTGTACCCGAAGAATGCCCAGGATGAAGCCATCGCCCGTAGTTCGTGAACAGAACAAAGAGTGGGTGAATCGTCTAAAGTGGCATAGGCCCTTTCGATGACATCATAGATCCAGCTAGCAACCAATGCAAGGGTAACTGAAACCGCGGTGGGGCTATCAGACTCCTTATCAACACTAACTGGAACTGTGGTGGGGCTATCTAGCCTCCTTATCAACACAAACACACAGTTCTATGGTTTGTGAGGATTCTTTGTGGCCAAGGGTGGAGTCGGGGAGGGTTGTGTACCTCAACCGTGTTCTTCGTTGCCACCAAGTAAAACCAGACTGCTCTTATGGGACATTACGTAAGCTCAACTCCCTAATACTAGTGTTGCACGGTAAATCGGTACTCACGGTATTGACGGTAAAAAAAAATTACGGTACGAGTATCATTCCTTTTTTAGCACCACGGTATTACCGTAGCAGCGGTATTACTGTGATTATGGTGCTGATGACCATTCATGAACCAGCTTTACCCTCTTTTTGTTTTTGGATGACAGTAATTCTTTTAATTAATTCGCACAAGTAAAAGCCGATACGGAGGTGTAAAATTTGCACGAGACTGTGTAATCCGATCCCACTGCTAGGCAGAGGAAGTGCATATGCAGGGAGGCGGGGGAGGAAGCAGCTCTTCTGTAACAAGCGTGTTCGAGCGTGTTTATGTTGTCGATGTCGTAGCATCCAATTAAAAAGAAAGCGAAGTCGCGCTATTAGTAAACAAATTAAATGCAAAAAAAGAGCCATACTTGATTCTTTTGTGCTCAAGTGAGAACAGTGAAAAATTATTTCCTAAATTACCGTGATATTACCGTAGACCGCCATTTTCAAAACGTTACCGTCCTGCAAAAACTTAATACCGTGCAACACTACCTAATACCTACCAACCGAGTCAACACCTTAAAAATGATTGTTCTCGTACGGTTGAATTGTAAGCATGAAAATCTGGCGGCACAAGGAAAGTAGTCTTGGATCAATCAGAAGTGTATTTCAGGTATTCACGTGCTCTGGTAAGTATGGCAATCTTCCCTTGTCGGGGTGCCGTTGCCATGGCTAGCAAGAAGACAGCCTTCTGTGAAAGTAGTTAAATTGACACCCAATGGAGTGGTTTGTACGGGGTCCCGACAAACTTAGTAGCACTGTTGGTACGTCCCAACATCGACACAAGCATTGCAGCTATGGTCTCTGAACCACGAACACTTGAATGAGCTTAGAGACTGCTGGGTGGGCGACGGTGAAGAATACGTTTTCTCACGTATAAACAACAGGTTCTTGTTCCTTTAATATCAATTAGCTCTCACCCACAAAGATCTCTAGACAGACTGTTTCGCCCTTATTTGGGCTCGTCAGTAGAGAATACTTTGTGAATGAGAGCTAGGTCTGTCTAGAGATCTTTGTGGGTGAGAGCTAACTGATATTAAATGATCAATTGGTAAAAATTGTACTAGGCCCGGGTGTCAACCATTCAGTAGAATGGAGCCCCACACAAGCAGACGATTCTGCTATTTCGCTTGCTGAAACCGTATTCGTTTCGCCATTGTTCTTGTTCCTGTGTAAAAGCCACTTAGGGGGGTGACAGAGTCTTAGAAGGCGGACAAATGATGGGGTAGAACCGTTTTCTATTATGTTTAAACCGAAGAGATCTCTGGTAACACGACGACACATTGCTCCATGTTGGGTTTAGCCTGCCTCTCACTCGTCGGTGAAGGGGTGCAGGCTGTTAACCAAAAATTTGTCAAGTTCTTCCCGATCCATTTCCCCTACCTAGTCCACGGTAGGGTTGGTGGCCTTCGAAGTAATGGGATTGTTGCTTACAGTTCTGTGCCGACTGCTTATTTCCTTGGTTGGGGTTCCCCCTCTTGGGAGTCGGTGCGACTAACTTGGCTGATAGGATTAACCTTAGTAGCCTTTCACTGGTTGAACGATATCACAACTTTTAAAAGCCGACCCTTTTTGGAATAGAAGCTTCTTTTATACTTCGTTTATTGTTGTGTGCGTTTTTTCTGATGAAGGTGAACTGCACAGAAAGTTTAAATGAGGGAACTTTCTGGAGTTTCTGTTGGTGGTAACAGGTATTTCTTCGACTTTTGTGATGTTTTTCATAGGCCAATTTTTCGAAACTTGGACGTTTCGGCAGTGCGGTGTGCTAAAATTGCCTAAAATCAGAGCTGGATCTATGGGGGGAGGGGGTGGATACCTTACCGCATTTAGCCATCTGTAATGTTCCATGAATATACTGCATAACTAAGGGAAGGTCTTAAAATTACCTCATGTAATGTAATTAGGATGCATGAAGAGCATAAAATGTGCTCGTCCCCGATAAAATCATCATCTTAGCCTTACAGCACATAGTAACTTCATGGCAGAAAATAAAGGAGGGAATAGGCAAAATACTAAAAAAAAAGGGCCTATATACTTACTTTTCTCACTACTTTTTTCATATTAGGTCCTCTCGCCGCCACCCCCCCCCCCCCGGCCTATAGCACATAGCAACTTCACGACAGAAAATAAGGGAAAGAATAGGTAAAATTTTTTAAAAGGGCCTGCAAAGGTCTTCTTGCCAACCCTCCCCAATCCACTAGGCCTATAAATTCCTAGATCTGCGCCTTTCTAGTCATCTCTAAGGTAACGAAGGGAGCATGCGGATCTCTGCCACCTAAATGCCTAATGCATTAGGATAGGGTTCCCACAGCAAATGCAGGGCGTGGTTTGTTGGCCAAAAAAGTGATTGCTTGTGGCTGCTGCACACAGACCTATCTGCCTTGTGCATACAGAGTTGACAAAAAAAAAGAGAACGACCCTATTGCAAGATTAAAACACTTTCAATTCCAATTCATAAAAAATTCATCACACTTTTTTTTTTTAATGGGAGGGGAAATCGGTGAATACCTTGATCGCAAGCTAAACGCCTTAGTAGTGGAAGAGCAGAAATGCGACTGGCATTTGCTGGCAAAATTTGACCGGCTCAAAGACGCAATAAGCGTTCGATATTTACAGAGCACCTTCATTCGATATGGGGCGCAACACAAAACCATGTTTAACTTTTTAAGCATCGAGGAGTCGAAAATAAATCACTTTTCGTGCCCCTCCCACGTTCAACATTTTTTTGATTTGAATAATTATGATGTGCAATGTAATTTGTATGCAATTCATCTACATACGAAGCAAGTGTAAAACAATGCTCAAAACTGACTTAACGAACATAGTATCACTTAAAATTGTTAAAAGTATTGTTGGGGTTGTTAATTCTTGAGCTGTCTATTTGACGTGCCAAATAAAAACGGAGAGACATGCTATACCTACTCAGCTCCAAAGAAAACTGATCTATTTTCGTCCCTCCATTACGAGCACATGGCCTGGCAGCTGTTATCACAAAAGAAATCCGTCGCAAACCAACTGAAGGAGCGTACCAGTGATCTTGAGCGTGGCAATCTGGATACTACAAAGTAATTTGTAGCACCTAAAAGATCGTGTCTCGAGCTAACTAAAAAAGGGGAAAAAAATATGGTAGGTAAAGACCGAATCTAGTAATCATTCCTGTAACCGAAAAAGGGGAGGTGATGATGGTAAAGAGTAAATAGCATGTAAATGGCGCTGAATATAAATGCTTGGTGCGATTGACATCTTTCCCTTCATGCTCAATGTCGATTCTGATTCGTTTCCTTAACACCTTACCAAACACAAAAGTCATTTAATAGTTTCCTAGCTTCTGTCCGGAATTCTACTCCTACTGTAGGGTTCCCCAACCTTATGGGACGCCCCTTGACTTTTTCCTCGACTTTGCCAGAAACCTAACCCAGAGTCTGTATCAGGAATAAATTAAATAAATAAATAAGTGGTTAATTAAATAAATTAAATTAGTGGTTTATGCTGCACTAGTTGCGGTATTTTATTTTTGTTTTTCAGATATTTACGTTGATTTTTGCTCCATTAGGCGTTGCAAGTATGAAAAAAAAAAAATAAATAAAACAAATAATAGATCAGTAAGGCAGAATTTTTCACGCTGTAAATTCCTACAACACCATTAGTTTAAAAGCTTGCCAAGAGATGTCGCTAGTAGTTTATAACAAAATTTTCTTCTGCTATATGAAAAACCAAAATGGCCGCTTCCTGTTTATATCTTACTCCGAATGCCTGACCAATTTTTGTTATTTTCTTATTAATACGTTAACGTGCTTTGAAGTAGAGCAGCTGTCATGGGTACAGTAGGTAAGACAGTTCTAGTGATTGCTTTTTATGCAACTCGATAAAATAAGTAGTGCTTAGATAAGTATTGATGTGTCCGGTCTTTTGGTTTGCTGTAGCGTGTTGCAGCCAAGGTTGCTGCAAGCTATTATTTCCTGGTTTGTTTACCGATTTGCATTGTGTTTAGAAGCAGTGCATTTAAACACTGAGTAACTGAATTTTTTTTATTACAATGGTACATTTCTTGTTCGATAAAAAAAAATTAATGTGCACGGCACGTTGTGTAGTCTTCTCGTGCAGGTCGGTCACGCACGTGTATTGCAGAGAAGTGCTGCAGTTTTCCCCGTAGCATGCGGCGTGGCTAGTTGTTACTTACTTTTAACATTTTAAATTTATTTCACGTTCTGCGTTTTCGCGTAGAATTCCTTCATGGCATTTCTTGTACGTAAAAAGTGATAGAAAATACAATTTTGAGTAATGAACGTATGTATTGATAAATATTTTTCTTTTCGAGGAGGTGAGGGGAGGAGAGTGAGTGACACTTGGCAGACAAGGGCCCCCGCATACGAGACGACCAGGTCGTGCGGCCAGTGGTCGTCGCGGTCAAAAAACATGGTGACTGGCCACGTGGACACGTCTGTTTTCTGGTGATAATTCTCAATCATGTGGTGAAAAATAAACACGGAGCAATGGATCCAGTATGCACGCCTGTGATCCCAGTGGCTGCTGCGACTAACTGGCCGCAGCGGCCAAGTGCGCGGTGCTACATATACTGTAAGCGTTCTTGTTGGCCGCAAAAATCTGGTAGCACGGCTTGGTTGCCTAGTGCACGGGGCCCCTAAAGCATTAGTGAAAAAGCATATTAGCATTTTCTCACCAAATCCCGTCAAAAACACCTGAAACCGCGCTCAAAGTCAGTTAATTAAATGATTATCATGTGTGGTACTAAGTCGGACTGGCCAGGTGGGCTACTGGGCTATTGCCGAGGAGCCCTGCAGGGGTGTTGAGTCGAGACGAGACGCAAGACCTGTAAGGAAGGAAGTGGAAAAAGAAAGTTGGCACACCACACGCGTTGCGGCTGTCCCATTTATTGGATCGGGCTGCAGAATTCAGCAGACGTGCTTCTTGTCGCTACGTATTCTTCACGCTCGTAGCACAGCCGCATGCCTCCCCCCCCCCAATTAAAATTAAGCACAAATCTTTTTTTTTATTATATTTACAGGGGGAGAGCTTTTGAGGATTATACATTCATATTTTTCATTATGTACATAAGGAGGGGCATTTTAGGATTAACATTTTTCATTATGGTTAGCTGGGAGGGGGCCTTTCAGGATAATGTATGTATATTTTTTCATTATATATAGGGTGGTGGCTTTCAGGATCTGCGCCTAGAGCTCTCAAAAGCCAATCTTGACACCGATACTAACAAAAATTGATGTGCTGTGTGGCGTTTATTTTTAATTTTTATGCGCTATTTTTAGTCTTCTGTACAGCCGTACTGGCTGAGAAGACTATTGCAACGACTTTGTCCGTCTCTCCGTCCGTCGCTTTTTTCAACTTCGCAACAGTACCAGATATTGATGACCATTGTTTACAATGTTAGATTTAGTGTGAGAAGTTAAATAACATGGCAAATTAAAACATTGTTACTTCCTTATAGCTAATAGACTTCTTCGACGTAACTAAATTAAATAATAACATTTGATCGTCAAATTAAAATCCTCAATAAAAACAAAAGGATTTTAGCTTTGTTTAAAATAGTCTCGTTGCATTGTTGAATGAATGAATAGGCTTACCGTCGAACCAAATTCTCCATTAGGCCTATCTGCTACTTACGAAATTAAAACTGCTTTTTTTAAAATTTAGGCCTAAAATCATGTTACTACGGCAATGTCAAGTTGCTACGAGTCGCTGTTGGCTTCATCGACAGCGTCTCTCTCATCACTTCCCTGCTACCACTGATCTATATAGGTTACGTTGCGCGTTACGTTGTAACACTGTAACTGTGTGCCTGTAGGTGCACCGTGTTGCAAAAATGAATAGGCTTACTATACAATCCATATCTCCGTTAGCTGCTACTTACGAAATTAAAACTGCTGGTTAAAATTAGGCCTAAAAGCTAACTATTTGGGACCGTTCATTATTTATCAACGGGGGGGGGGGGGCAGAAATGAGGGAGGTCATGAAAATTTCTATGCGAAGATAGGGGGGGTTAAATTTTTTTTTAGGTGCTCACGATGGGGGAGGGCAGGGGAAAAAACTGCGAGAAAGAAGTTATAGTTAACGTAATACATTTACGTAACTCGGCACATCCCACAACGTATTAAAGTATAGCCTAACTTTTGTACACTCATTTCAGCTCAGTAAACAGTTTCCAACAATCATTAACATTAGCTTTTCGTTGGTTCTCTATGTAAGAATCTAGTTATTTACTTTTTGCAGGCTCTCGCCCCTATCTGTTGAGTTCGTTAACTATCATTTTTCACTCGCTGCACAGTGAGGAGGGGTCATGGAAATTTTAATACTATTTTTTTTTTTTTTTGGGAGGGGGACAAAAAAATTCACCAACTCCAAAGGGGGGTCATGATTTTTTTTATATTGATGATGGCATATCTGCCAGGGCCCCCCCCCCCCCCGTTGATAAATAATGAACGGTCCCTTACGCCTAAAATGTAAAATAGGCCTAAAAGCTAACACATTTTTAACCGGCTATTGTGATGGCTACTGCTTTTAGATTAGTATAATGGAGATAGTTGTGTGTAGTGCATGATAGAGGTGTGCGCCTCAACATTGGAAGTGGAGGAACTGTATTGAAGACCGGTGCGACTAGGCAGTCGCTGTAGCCACTTGTTTAGATTGGCTTTTGTTTTAATGCCAAGTTAAGCTATGTTCAGAGGGAAAATGTTGCACGATAGCTGAATGGCTCTCGTTAGATTTAAGATTTTAGTTTAGTGAGATGTCCTTCTGAACGGCTCTTTGGTTCCTTTCGAGATGATCATGTGGATGGAGTTTCGGCTGATTTGGTCGTTGACTTCAGAATGTGTTAGGTGCTAATAGATGAACACGTGTCTGAAATTATTTTGTTAAATTGTAGCTTAAAAAACATTCAAGAACTAATAAAAAATTTGTGCATCAGTTCCAGAACCATTTAAGGCCACTACTTTCAAACCACTACATTCTATCACCGGCCGTAGTTTTTCAGTTGTAAATCTCAAAACGGTTTTTACTTTGAAAACTCATGACACACGGGAATCACCACCACTATATTCTGCGAATTTTCGATTAAACCTTCCCCGTTTGTCTTGATTAGGCTCTCTCGGTCTCTTCTACACTCTGAAAGAAACTGTGTAACGAACGCACCTGGCCAAGGAGGTGCATGACATTGGCCAGGACTTGGATCGAATGCAGCTGCATGACTGGAGTAAAGGGAGTAGGTGATGAAGTGGATATTGGCCAGACCTTGTAAATATTTGACGTGTAAGCCTTACCTTATAAATATTGTAGGTTGGGGCCTGATGTTTCTTTTCAAACGAAGGATCCAGTCGAAGAAGATTTATCCAGAGAACTTATTTTTCATGATCGTGCCTGACAAAGACAGTTGGTATACTGTTGGTAATTTGCTAGATGTAGACGGTTATTTTAATTTTGCAAGTGAGCAGGATGAGTGGTTCAATTGTTCCAAGTGATTCTAGTGAGTTTCAAAATATTGCCATAACAGTCCATTTTGTGAACAGTATTTTTCCACTCCCACCTGTGTACATAATCTATACTGTCCATCACTATATGAATACAGCCTATTATGGACTTAACTTAAAATAATTCCTTACCTTGGCTCTACCCTTCTGCCTGATTAGCTTGGCTTTGGTGAATCCGTCGTATCCGCCCAACCATTAAGCATTTTAAGCATTGACAGACATGGGTTTAAGATTTCTATTGTAAATATTTCTGCTAAAGTTAAGCCAGGTCTGGCTTCTCTTTAAACTATCAATTGGCCTTAATTGCATTAAAGAGTGAGAGCCTTTTTATAAGCAAGTAACACCTGTACATAATTTAAGTAGTGTCATTACTTCACATTTTTTTGTGGCTTTCATAATGAGCAGATGCTACGTATGTACGCATATGAAGTAGTATAAACCGCTCCTTAAGCATCGCCAGACCATTGGCCTCTGTTAAACCATAGCAATTCTACGGGAGCGTAGGCTATAGTTAAAACCTACATTTCGGTGTGTGCGAAATTTGAAAATTCGAGTCGACGGTTTGATGTCGTTGTGTAAAGTCGACTCAATCTGAAAACTTCAAATTCAAATGTTTCGAGGTTTTTCAAGTTTTAAAAAGGACCTTGATTTTCTTCAATAAAGTGCAGCAAAACTTTTAAATGTAAAATATGTCGTGTAGTTAACAGTTATACAATAAATTGCAATGTGCAGTTGTCCACACTAAATCCAAAACATGTATCCAACAAAGTATTTTTTCACTCTTGTTCAACTTTCTTAAGATTAGTTGTGTCATGCTTAGTGTATTTGATACAGGAAAATACACAGTGATTTAATTATATGGTAAATAGAACCTAAGCACATCACCTTTGAAACTCTAACTAAGTAGAACTCACTTGATACTCTACCCCATCACCCCCTAACTCAATTCAAATTTGACTCAATATGAAAAAGTTGATTTCGCACACCCCTACCTACCTATGTTGAACCGTACAAATACCGGGAAATTATTCAGCATCTATGGTGAAAAAGTTGATCTCGCACACCCCTACCTATCAGGGCCGTAGGAAGCAATTTAAAAGTGGTACGGCCTAACTAAATTAGATAGGGGGCCTGGGGGACCAGCAGGGTCACGAGCAGAACCCCGGAAGTTGTAGAAATTTCTGCACTGTAGTGTCTTATTTGACTCTGGAAGCCATGTTTTGAACAAATGTTTTAACTTTTTTTTAAAGTTAAAGTATGGCTCACTTACAACAGGAGCGGATCTAGGAATTTAAGGTGGGGGCGCCCCCCCCCCCCAGGGGAGAGAACTTTTGAGGACTTTTTTCTTTTTGTAGCTCGTCCCACCAACTGGGGTGCATTTTCCCGACCAACAGGTGCCCAATTTCAGCCTTGAAGCTACTGTGTTATTAAGTGTAAGATTTAGATGGGAAGGGGTCACATTTTTGTGTTTGCTGTTAGTGTGTCCAAATTACATGAAGTCAATGGGAAGTCCTGCGTTTTGAGTCCCAGTCGGGGTAGTTTATTTCTTTCACGAATTAGCATATCTTGTATCCTCACAAGGCCAGCCTTTAATGCAGACTATGCTTCGTTTACCCTTTACCTTGTGCAGGGTCGGATTAAACCTCATTGAGGCCTGGTACTTAAGATTTATTGTGGCCCTATCTCCCCCGCCCTCCCGCAAAAAAAAGGAGTTTTTTTTAAATAGTTTTTCTTTTTTGTAAAAACAATAAAAGTAAAAACTTTTTTAATTTAAAATTGTACCTTATTTTACTTTTCGCATCACAGTGAGGCACCCTTGAGGCCCTTTTTGGCCTGTGGCCTGGTGCTTCAGCTCCCAAAGCACCCTCCTAAAACCTTGTGATTTATTGTTTTACTTATGTCAGGTCATTTTAGAACCTTACCAACATACATTATCAACCATAACCCTACGTAGCATGTCATAAGTAATTCGTTCCCCACATTCTCCCCCCTCCCCTTATGTATGTAGGTGATGTTCCTACTCTGGTAACTGACTTTTGAGAAAGTCACATTAGGTTGGCTGCTGTGTTGGGCTTTCTTCTAAGTTTGGTGTTGACCAGTTGCTTTAGCGTTTCATTTACTTCGTTTCTCCAAAACCCCCTTCTCTTGATCAAGCTCATATGACCTTTGTAGGGTGGGGGAAAATGAAAGTTGCGCTTAGCTTATGTATGCATGGACTTGTATAGTAACATACTACGTGCTCCCTTTAAGCTCCATGGTTTATGCTAGCGGTGCTCAGCAGGCGAACTTGTGGCGCGAAAAGTGGTACAGCAAATGCCGCAAGCCGTACCAGCCGTACCGCTTCCTACGGCCATGCTACCTATGTTCAACCATACCAATACCAGGAAAAGTATTCAGCATCTATGGTAAAGATATGTGCGTCTATTTATATCTCAACTTCTAAAACATATTGTTGGCTGTAAAATATTAACTTAGAGCAGGAGTGAATAAATATACCAACATGACAGCAGGGAGTGTCCATGTTGTAACTATTGCGTCATATTCCATCTCTCTTCACAAGGTCATCTGGGAGAGAAACTGTTGGTTTCGTTTCTCATATATACAGACCAGTTGATTTAACATCTCTAGAAGCTTATTTTACCAGAGCAGCGCTAAAAGACATCAGTTTTCCGCATGCGCGTGGACTGGACAAAACACACGATTTCTGCCCCAGTTGGTCTTGGTTTGCAGTAGCCAGCTGCTTTTCATGCTCATGGAACGCTTTTGCATGCGTAGGTGTTGCATGCCTGGATTAATCAATAAAGGAGTGGTATTGTTGCACGTCCATTTTGTAGGTTATAACATATACAGCGTATTTTTAACGTGTGTTATCCGAGAAAATAGTTATGATATATACAGGGTGTTTTAAAAAAATGCTACACATCGAACTTTTCAAGTCAAACAACCATTCCCTGTCGCTATAGCCCTTATCCCTGACCTCAGTAAAGAAATCATGAAAGTTATTCCTGACCTCCGGAAAGAAAGCTTTTATTTGCATTTCAAATAAGAACGCAAAAGGTGACAAAAACGTGTGACAACCCTGGTTGGTGGGGGGGGTCTCCCCCCCCCAAAACAAGCAGTAAAAACATTTAATTAGATTTCAAGTAAAAAGAAAAAACCCATTTATTTAGCCATCAAGCAAAATAGCTAAAATAAAGGCTTAAAGCCAAAATAATTAACCTAAAAAGAAAAAAAAGGGTAGCATTTCTGCTAAAAACTTAAATTTGTTTCTGGTTGCCATTAAAAGATACAGTACCTGTAAATTTAGCATTCTCTTTCTGAATGTGACTATTCCTAGAGTTGAAATTCTAAACGTAGCCAGCTGTCTAACCCAATGCGCATGCGCGCACCCCTCCTATAAAAACACCTGTAACAAAAAGGACGCTATCTTTCTTTCTCTAGTGGCGCGCTGGGAACATCGCTCCATTCTTATCCATGTTGAAAGAGAAGATTAATCGCAACGATAGTTAAAGTCAAGGCTGCCCCGAAACCATCTCTCCTGGCTGACTCTTCGGCTGCTGACCCAGACATTATTGTTGACTCGCCACCTGCCTACCCCGGTCTGTCGGGATCGTTGACTACTACCCACCTTTCTCGCCATGATCCACCGAAGCGCTCTTCGTCATCGGCATCTTCAAGCGAGGCAGCTTGTTCTCCTGCTGAAAGCCGCTTACCATCAGAGCCAGGCCCCGTTACATCTCCCAGTCTTTTGGGTCCGCTTCCCGCCGGTCAAGATGGAACTGCTGTCAACACGGCGATCGTTTTCCCGCTCCCATGTGGACAAGGAACTGGCACCAATGCTTCCAATTTCCATTCCCTTCAACTGGAACTCCAAAAGGTGATAGAATTCTATTCCAAACTTAAACTCAAAGTAAAGTTGCACAAGACTTCCAAGAAACCTCATCGGTCTCACAGTGAGGCCCCTTTGGAATTTTCATCATGCTCGTCCCATGGCTCTCGTAGTAGTTCCTCGAGGTCTGCAGCAGCATCGAACTAGTCTTTATTGAAAGCTGAAATTGCTGCATTCATCAAAAGAACGAGACGCGATTTCAACCCTCGGCTTTCTCCAACCTCGAAAGCGGCTGAAAACTCTTACACCAGCGACTGGATTGCCGCTTCTCATGGCCGTTCTCCTCCTTTCGTTTCGGCCAAGTGGCATCGCTCCTCACCGACTGGCCCCGAAAGTCGTTCATTGTCGTCAAATCTTCATGCCTTTCGGGACCCCTAAAGAGCCCGTTCTCTCCGTCACCATACTCATATATTCATCGATCCTAAATCCCCTTTCGGTTCGACCACGGCAGCAGCCATTTTTCCCGATCCAAAAACAACTTATACGCCGAAGTGGAATTGGTATCGGTGTACCAGCTATCAACCGGTTTTCGACAAGAAACCTTTTGGCACTGCTCTCATCAGAAACGAAAGCACATTCCCCGTTAACAGCCGTCATCCGATTTCAGAAACTATTTTAGCTCGAATTCGTCCACTTATGGTTATGGTTTTGATACTGACGATCCCTCACGGCACGCACATTTTGGAAATGAAAGCTTTCGCGAAATTGAGGACTCGTCCGGGATTCCCCTTTCATATTTACTGAAGACAGTAGAGGTCATCGTACCCGGTTGTTTCCTATATAAACAATTACAATCTGATAACTGCTCCAACAAAAAAAAAAGACCTTTTGACTGGCTTCTGCTTTGGCCTCCGCTATCACAGTCCCAAACGACCAGTGGTCCTTGGACAATTGACCACGCTTTTTATGTAACAGCGGCCTCCTGCTTGGCAAAGGTGAACCATTGGAGTTCGGCAAAGACCCAACCCCTCCAAAACCTGGTCGCGAGCATTGGTTTTTTTAAGCCCTTGGGTGAAGGTTTTTAAAATACGGAGGCAAAAATGGATTTTGATACAGCATTACAAATTTAGAAAAAAAATCGAAGTTCCGTCCACAGTCTTAAAAGACAACTGCAGAATTTTACGCCTTGGTCGACGTGCAGCCTCACAAGCAGATGTCTTAAACATGGCTACCAACGCTCTCTGCAAGAATCTGTCCCAGGAACAAAACGATTTTGAAGCAAAACGGCTCACCTTTTTAACTGGTGAAGTATTGAAGAAAGCTTGTTTCGCAACTTTTCATTTGATGAACTGTCACACAAAAGCTTTTTTCAACTCAACCCTTCTCCTCCGAGATGTTACTCTGAACTCTGCAACAAATCTCAACCATTCAGCCAAATACGAGATTGAATTTCTGAAAGATCTGGCACCCTGTTCAGAGATTTGATTCTGAAACTTGCTCCCAAAGTAATCAAGCAACAACCTAAGCACTTCTCTACACAACAGAAGTCCTTTCCAAAACGGGGCAACAGAGACTGTGGCAGTAAACAGAGCAATTATCGAACAATGAAGAATCGTACTACTTCAATCGCAACACAACGACTAGTCCTTTCGCGGGAAATCTTCTAACTACGGCTGTGGCAGAGGACGCTATAACAATCGCAGCTCCACTCCAGACCCACACAACCGATACTCATCGCCAGGGGCCAGTGGTAGGCCACGGAATAATCAATGACAAATGTCAAGCATTCTCAGTAGGAGGTCGGCTCCATCATTTCCCTCAAGCCTGGCAAGAAATCACTTCGAACCCTCTAATTCGCTCTATCATCAAAACCTGCCCTAGTCATTCCACCACCTAGGGACTTTGCTCTTCAAGAATCCGACCATCTTTCCGCCGAAATTCAGGATCTCCTTTCCAAGCAAGCAATCGCAGAAAGCAACGATCCACTGCGCCCGGGTTTCTACTGGTCTATTTTCCTACGACCCCAAAGAAAACTGGTGGAGAACATCTCATTGATAACCTCAAACCACTCAACAAGAAAATGGGAAATTACCACTTCAAACTGGAAACACAGGAATTCATTTGCCAATCTCTTAAGTCTAGCAACTGGACAGTGTCCATATTACAAGACGTGTACCTACACGTTCCTCTTCACACATCGGTACACCATCTCTTTTGCTTCATGTACCAAGGAAAAGTCTACGAATTCCAGCGTCGACCCTTTGGCCTAAATGCCGCTCTAAGAATTTTCACACTCGTTCTCAAACCAATTTTGGCCTATCGTCATCAAAATCAAATCCCAGCAAGCGTCTACTTGGAAGATTGAATTTTGCAGGCACAAAACTCGTTTTTCCTCTTCTACAACTCAAACACTGCGATAAGTTTCCTCAACCCATTAGGATTTGGTATAAACGTCGAAAAGTGAAGACTTGTTCCAGTTCCAGCCCAAGCTTTCATTTTTCTAGGCATACACTTCAACCTCGAAACAGTAAGAGTGAGGCCTTCCCCAGAAAGGATAGAAGACATGACGGCCCTGTCCTGGTCCTTTCTCAGGAAATCCTTTTACTCCCTGACAGATCTAAACTGTCTCACAAAAAATGGACTCATTGGCGAACTTGGTTCCGTACAGGAGATGGGTGGCAAGACTTTTCCATCACTACTGCGTTGACACGTGGGGAATGTGTCCACAACCAAGAGAATTAACACACCCCGTCGACGAATCCTTTCCAGCCGACACGTTGCTATGGTGGTCGGAAGTCATGGTTCTCTCTCAGTCGGTACCCCTCCACGAGTCCCAGCCAGATGTTAATCTGTTGACAGACACTTCATTGGAAGGATGGGGAGCTCACATTGTACATCATGAAGCTTCGGGACTATGGACTCCTACAGAGGGTGATCACATAAACATCCTCGAATTGAACACAGTCCTCAATGGCCTTTATCACTTCCAATCCCTGGTATCGGAAAAAGTTGTGTTAGTGCAACTAAACAACACCACTGCAGTTGCCCGTTTACGGAAAAAAAGGAGGAACGAAGTTCAGGAAACTCTGCACAATCACGTCCGAGATTTTCCAACTTTGCATTCATATGAAAATCACAATTCTGTCTATGCACACGCCAGGCAGTTGGAATGTCATCGCGGACTCACTCTCCTGATATGACCAACTTCCATCAGGAGAATGGAGTCCAAAAATTTCCATTTGCAAATATCTGTTTAAGATATGGGTTACCCCCATGGTAGACATATTTGCTACGAGGCACAATGCCAAACTTCCCTACTTCATCAGCCCAATCCCAGACAAGATGGCATGGGCAGTGGATGCTCTCGCTCACCCTAGGACGAACCTCTTCGGCTACCTCTTCCCTCCGTTCAAGCTGCTACCTCAGATACTAATGAAAATAGTGGCAACCCAGGACATATTTCTACTGATAGCTTCAAACTGGCCATCAGCAACGTGGTTCCCTCAGCACGTCTACTTGCTGATCGACAACCCGATAAACCGATCAGACGTTCCAGACCTATTACAAAAGTAAGACAGCCAGTTCCACCCGAACAACTGCGCTTTGGATCTACATGGGTGGCTACTATAGTCGAACTCCTTAAAAAGACAGACATTTTTGAAGACCAAGCAATCAGGATCGCAAGCAAAGCAATTCAGAAATCCACCAACAGGATCAACGACAGCCACTGGAAGAAATGATTTCATTGGTGTCACCGGTGGCATGTCAGTCCAGTCAACTCCCCTGTACACGAAGTACTAGATTTCTTCAATGACCTTATCGTCAAGGGACTTAAAGACTCCACAATCCTGACATACCGTTCAGCCTTAAACACTGTTTTGAAGGCATCGGGCAAGTCTGGCCTCCTTGAAGATTTTCGATCTCAAGTCTCATCAAATCCTTCGAGGTTGATAGCCCAAGAATACGTCGACTCTTCTTAGATTGGGACCTCGCTGTTGTCCCGGGTTCTCTAATGAAGGCTCTTTACGAACCTCTTTCAAACTTCAGCCTTCCTCATCTAACTCGCAAAACAGTTTCTTACTCACACTCACTTCAAACTTACACTGTTGCGAAATTCAAGCACTCCCTATGGACTCGGCTTATTGCTTCTTCTTACATAACTGCGAAGCCGTTTACCTAACACCCAGAGACTCTTTTCGCGCCAAAACTCAAAAGACCTTCTGTGCCACATTAAACCATCGCCATTACAGCGCATTTCACGGTGGTTGGCGACGAACCTGAACGTCTCCTATGTCCCATCATAGCACTACGCCTTTATCTTTAAAAACTTGAAAGCAACGAAATCCGTAAGGGACACAATTTATTGTTCACACCCTTCAAATGGAAATTTGGTGAAACAAGTTCGATAATGATTGCAAACTGGATCAACACCGTTATTCTCATCGCTTATGACACTTCTGATTCAGTTGCCACCGACAATAAGATCACGGTCACAGTTAACTAGTTCGAGCCATCTCCACCCCACAGGCCTTCCATAACACCGTCGCCATCCCGGAAATCCTCAGAGAAGCCTCATGGAAGTATCGTCAGTCTTCACGGCCCATTCACTTGGGGATACGACCAACTACGCCGATGGATTTCATCGTCTGGGACCCATTGTTGCAGCCAGGTGTGTTTTCAACCCCCTTAAGCACTCAGAAGAAAAAGCAAGATAATCAACGGCCCTTTTCAGAGACACCAAAATGCAGAAAAGGGATCCAAATTCACTGTTTTTCTTTTTTTTCTTCAATCAAGTGTGAAGTTTGTAATTCTTTGGGAGAACCAGCTGCTAACCCTGTGGTATTTGTGTGGTGGTACCCTCTGCCTTTTGTACGAGGTCTTCTGTAAATGTCTTACGAGGTCTTCCGCCAACTAAATTTTGTTTCTATTGCCGAAAGAAAATAAACATCTATACCACCCTACCTCCACTCTAGAGGCACCACCACGACATATTGAGAGGAAAGAAAGATGGCAAACTTTTCGTTACACGCGTTTTATAGGCGGGTGCGCACATTAGACAGCTGGCTACGTTTAGAATTTCAATTCTAGGGATAATCGCATTCAGAAAGAGAATGCTAAGTTTGCAGGTAATGTATATTTCTGTAGGCATTAGAAACAAAATTTAACCGGCCTCCTGGGCCTATCAAATAGGCCTATTCGGATTTTCTTTTTCTCTGTTAGTTTTTGTCGAGTGTTAGCATTTTAGAAATCGTATTTTTTACTGGATGTCTACATATATTGTATAATACGGAGCGGGCGGCCAAGTTACCGGCCACGCCATTCCGTCGTACAATGAAGTACCCCACCGTGTAGTGCCATCTGTTGGGATTCGCCTTCAAATTCGGGTTGGGATACTTTGCCAACGTCTTCGAACAGATGGCGCCACTTACCAAACCTGCCATATCGCCGTCTATTGACGGCATTGGACCACAGGGGCCAGTCACGTTGTCCGCGAGCGGAGTGAGCAAAGCGAACGAGCGAGCGCGCTCCACACAACACAAAAACATATGTTTATGTTTTTGTGTTGTGTGGAGCGTGCTCGCGGACAGCGTGACTGGCCCCTGTGCATTGGACTAAAAGTTCGGGTTATAACACGTTTTCCAAAGTCTTGGAAGAGATGGCGCCACTTACCAGACCTGCCGCGCCGTTTTGGGGTTCGTTTTTTGGTATTGTAGTGGTACCAAAGCGGCCAACAAAGTTTTAGTCGCGCGTACTCTGCCATTGTCGGCGTTTAAGCTAAAAAAAAAAAAAAAAAAAAACCGTGTCTACTAAACCAGACAACTTTAAACCAAACGACGATTGGTTCTTAATTTCGAGGCCCGCGATAGGCCTCGAATGGGGCCTCGAAATTGGCATCCTGATACGATGGAAAGGCGCATTTATTAGAGTCGATTAGACTCTTATGCGAACGGTTTGTCTGGGTGTTAGGGTGTCTGTCTGGGTGTCTGTCTGTGTGTTCGCGCTATAGCGTTTGAACGAATTATTGGATATCTCTAATTTTGCGCCACATTTCTAGGTCTTAGTCGAAAATGGGTCGAATCCTTCGGGGAAATCCTCCACTGGAAATAATCAAAGATTTTTGTTCGCAGCAAACGTACGAAGTTCGTTATTATTTTTATCTTCAGCCGACTGACGTCATCTATCCACCGGCCAATGACTGGGAACTATGTAGCGTTCGTCAGCAGTTGACGTCACCACCAATTGACCAATGACTGGCGTTCGCTGAAATTATAGGTTCTTGACGTTGGCACGCGGGTCCACGGATCTATACGAATAACTGGACAGCAAAGTAAAGTTCTATAGTCGAATGCCGGCATGCGAAATTAACGTAGACTTGGGCTACTTGTTTGGACAATCGTTCATGGCTTTAGTGCTTAGTACATTTTCTTTGGGGGAGGAGGAGAAATATTTAAAACAACTTCTACTGTATGCCATTTGTTTTTTTTTTGTTGTTGTTGTAAGGGGAGGGGAGGGGGAGCAAATTCATAAAACTACGTTTGGGCAATGATTGTGCTATCTAGATATTTCATGTGGCAACGTCGCAGTGGGATAAAAGAAATGTTCAAAACGCCGAGACTAAACGGTTTGGAGGCCTCCCGTATCGTAAAACTACCAAACGGTGCTGAATATTTTTAATGTGATTCAGTTCACTAGTGTATAAACCAACAGTTTAAAATGAAACCGATAGAAGAATCGTAGTGGGCTCGTCTTTAATTGAGAGGTATGCACCGCCATGCCATCCATCGCAGTTGATCAAAAGATAGAAATGCTGTTGACCACTGGTTTTACGGTCGCGTACGCATCGTGGAACTGTGGCCAAGAAATCATTTGGGTGTTTGGATTGTATTCTTAGGAGGGGTAATTATTCATACGTGTTAGTCAATTAGTAGCCATATCGATCGCTGTATTCGCAAGAGAAAACTAATCGACTCTCACTATAATTGGTTTAAACAGGTTTATTTCGTAAATGTTCACTTCCAGAAAGGAGTTGAATTGTTTTTAAGGGGGGGCAACAATCGTTGCTTGCAACAATGTCGCCATACACGGTACCGAGGTGAATTGTTTCAAAGGATTAACTTAAACATAGGGTTACTTGCTTACTGAATGCTGGATTTCTCAGTGTTTTTTTTTAGCCTTCAGTCAAACATACGCATGCGACTTTTCCGGGGCTGCACCAAGGGGAAATGTCACGGGACGGCGTTTTCGGGGGTGTGGGAGAGGGTGCTAGGGCAAGTGTGTGTTTTGGGCAATGCGCGCTACCGAAGTGAATTGTTTCGAAGGATTAACTTAAACATGGGCTTACTTGCTTACTGAATGCTGGATATCTCAGTGATACGTTTTTTTTAGTCTTCAGTCAAACACACGCCAGCGACTTTTCCGGGGCTGCACCAAAGGGAGAATGTCACGGGGCGACGTTTTTGGGGAGGGGGAGGCGGGCAAGCGTGTATGGGGGGGGACACGTATGTGAATCCGGGAGGGGGCACTAGTGTGGGGATTGGGGGTTAAAGTAATTGTGGGGGGTAAGTCGTAAGGGGACATTTTTAAATCATAAAGATCACCCTATTCAAACTACTAATGATTATACCAGTGTTGACATGTTAAATAAGCCTCATCAAAATAGTGATAGAATCGTAAGGTGTCTGCAGTGTTTCCATTCTTCCTGTTGCCTTATAAATGCCCAGAGTACGAAGGGGAAAATGGCGGAACTCCTTCTGCTGCTTTCTTCAGGTTTATTTGATCTGATCTTTGTTGTCGAAACTTGGTTTGATAGTTCTATGGCTGATATGCAGCTGTTATACATGTCATCCTGTAGTGTTATCCGCCGAGACCGCCCTTTGATTCAGGGGGGAGGCATTGCAGTCTTTTACAAAAGCACCCAAACTTTGAGCCATACTATCCTATCAGATGACGTGGAAGCTTTAAGTTTTCAGTTGACTGGTGCAAACTTGAGAATTACCCTGGGTTATTTACCTGATGGTAGAATGAATGTCAGATTAAAGCAACGTGCTCTTTCCTTAGGTCCGCTGTGGTTCCTGATCGGTGTAATTTAGTCATCGGGGACTTTAATATGGCATATATTGACTGGCAGAACTGTTCAGCTTCAAACAATCACCAACAAATCTTCCTTGACTGTACGGCTGACTTGGGTCTAACTCAACTGGTCACTAAACCAACACCTAATAAAAATATTCTTGACATTGTCTTAGTTGACAATGAACGCCTTGTATTTGACACTGATGTAATCGATCATTTCGGCATGAGTAACCATAATTCTGCTACTTTTTCTCTTAATAACTCTGTTCGAACTGTTAGCAATGCCATAAACGGTTTTTACAAGAAGATTGACTACCATGCTTTACATATCAAACTTTGCAGCACTGACTGGTCTACTGGTCTACAATAAAAAGACATGAGGCTGATGTAAACAGCCTATGGAATTCTTTTCATAATATTTTGATTGCTGCAGTTGATGATTGCAGTAAAATCAAACCATCATAACCTCAGAGTCACAACAAACTACCATCTCATATTCGTAAAGAGACAAGATACAAACTGCAGCTTTGGCACTTGTAAAACGGTAGAAACAAAGAAGGCTTATAATGACCAACAGCGTAAACTTGCAAAACTCCTTAAAGATTTTGAGATTGATTGTGAAATAAATGTTATCAAGGAGGGTACTCCGGCAGCCCTCTTTCGCTATGTTACCAAGAAAACTAAACAACCACGAATGATTCCTCCATTACATTACTGTAGTAAACAACTCAATGACGATTTTGATAAGGCTTCTGCCTTCAATGAGGTGTTTTGTGGTAATTTTGTCCTGGACGACAATATAGCTGATGAGGTTTTTTCTAATTTTACTGCAACTAATCCAGACAATGATTTAGCGCCAATTCCACATGTCAGAGATATTGACTTTTCAATAGATGATGTCTATAACAACCTTACTAGTTTAAAAAAACCGCCATGCTGTCGGTCCAGATAATTTTTCAGCAGTTTTCTACAAAGAATTTGCATCTGAACTATGTTTACCTCTTTTTTGGATCTTTAAACTCTCTGTTCAGACTGGGAAGGTTCCCAATTGCTGGAAAATGGCATATGTCACTCCAGTTTACAAGAAGGATAATGCGGCTTGCTCCGCAAATTATCGTCCAAACTCGATAACTTGTGTCCCTTGCCGTGTTCTGGAACGTATTATTAAGTCCTGCCTTATGACCCATCTAACACAAAATAACCTGATACCGGATGACCAATTTGGTTTCCTACCTGGTAGATCTACCACGATTCATCTACTTAACTGTCTTGAAGATTGGCTTTCAGCACTGGATCTGGGAGCACCAGTCGATCTTATTTTAATAGATTTTGCTAAAGCCTTTGATTCGGTTGTGCATTCCAAGTTCTGTGCAAAATTAATACATTTTGGAATTGCAGGCAGGGTATTGGACTGGATCACTGATTATCTTTCCCATCGACTACAGTCTGTACGTATTGGTTCTGCTGTTTCTCCACCTATGCCAGTGACAAGCGGTGTCCCGCAGGGCTCCGTCCTTGGCCTTATTCTTTTTCTGCTGTATATCACAGATCTAAAAACTATAGAAAATCAATGTTCAGTGCCAAAATACGCAGATGATGTATGCCTGTACAAGGTTGTCATTGATTGTGTGGACCATAGCGGCTTACAATCTGAGCTTGCGCACATTAGAGACTGGTCCATAAAATGGCAACTGCCTATTAATAACAACAAATGTAACAGCCTGCATTTTGGTAGAAATAACCTTTAACTGCCTTACTTCCTCGACAGATGTCTACTTAATGACGTAAAGGTCACTAAAAATCTTGGTGTTTGGATTTCAGCGCACCTAAAGACGACCACTCATTGCAATCATATCGCCACAAGAGCAAAATAAGGGCACAACTTATTAGGCGTTGTTTTGTGTCAAAAGATACAGCAACCTTAATGTGGGCTTTCTCGGTTTTTGTCCGTCCTGTATTAGAGTATGCCAGCCAAGTCTGGTCCCCATACCTTATCAAGGACATTAAACACATCGAAGCGGTTCAGAAAGTGTTTACGAAATACATTCCGGGATTGTTTAATTTGCCATATATGGGACGTCTAAGGATTATCAGGTTGGAGTCATTGGAGATGCAGCGTCTAAAAGCTGATCTTTATCTGACATATTCTATACTGCATAATCAGATTGCTGTGGAGCCACAAAAGTTTTTTTACTTTAGGTCACAATATCTTGACTAGAGGCAAACCATTTAAATTAATGTATGGCTCGTTTCACACAGATAATTATAAGTACTTTTTTCCAAATCGGGTTGTCCCAGTTTGGAACTCTCCCATCGGAAGCGGTCTCGGCGGGTTCCCTGCGGGAATTAAAAAAGGCTGTTATGGGTGTAGATCTTTCCAGGTTTATGAAGTGTTTTAAAAAAAAAATTGTTTTATATAAGACTTAGGGTATATTAACCTGCACTGTTTTACTTTTTACTGTTTTTAACGGTTTTTAATATCATTCAGAGTCGTGTAATTTCGGTTTGCGATTAAGTGGAAGTAGCCCTTTCCTTCGCTCTCCGATACAGTTTCTTTGCTGTAAAAGTATTTATTATTATTATTATTATTATTATTATTAGGCATATGTGGGAGCCATTCACATGTTTGGTCTTCGGTTTGATGAATTTAAAACCAAAGACCAAACACCTGAGGTGCTAGAGGGAGACGGAGAGATATTCAGAACCCACACTATGGGAGTGCAGGAACGGGATGCAACGGGGTGCGGCAGGGGAAAGGGGAGTAGGGATGTGCGGGTGGTGGGGGGTGCGCAGCATTACTTCTGCCGGTATGAGTATTATATTAGTAGACTAGTTGTGCCCGCAGTATGCGCACGGGCACAACTAGTCTACTAATATAATACTGATTCCGGCAGAAGTAAGGAGGAAAGTGAAAATCGATTGCTGTAAAAACACGTGCAACAATGGCTCTAAACTTGACTACAATTGCGATGCACGTCGCGAATCATTGCTACCATACAAACTATATCTGGTCGCGTGAATGTGGCATTGTTAGCGGGCTATAGGTTTGGACTATTGAATTTTTGTTGTTGAGCTAAAAAAAAAAAAAATACGATGGAAAGGCGCATGTATTTTGTAGATGTAGACTTGGAGAGCGAAGTTGTATTGTTTTAAAGTGGGCGGCAACAATCTTTGCATTCGCGAGCAAATGAAGGAAAATTACTTGCAACAATATGGTGGTGCGCGGTGCCGACGTGAATTGTTTCTAAGTTGATGGAAACAATCACGGAGATTACCTTGTAACAGGGGGTTTGCTTGCGTACTAAATGTTGACTTCCTCAGTGATACGATTCTTTAGCATTCAGTAAAACACAAGTAAGCGTCTTTTCTAGGTCTGGGTGTACTCAAGAGCACAAGCGCAAACGCGATTGACTTTCCTAAGAAGACCAAACACCGGGAGGGGCTATGACTGGGCGACGATCACGGAGGTTAACTTCAAGAAGGGGCTGGGGGGGGGGGGGGGCGAATAAAATTAAAGGCACAGTCTACTAATAATTAAAATATTGCATACGCCATTTACTTTCCGATCAAACACCTGGGGAGGAGGCTAAGACCGGGGCTCTCAATCCACCGTGCAGCATGCACGGGTCCTGCTAGTAATCTGCATATTAAGATCGTTGATCTCATGAAGAAATGTAAGTATCTAACAATCAATTTAATCGCTTTTCATTCTTGGTAGTGTTCGTGCACGTGTTAGGTCTTTGCTACGGTGCTGAACAATCCTGGGACCACGTGCTCTGGATTTCAAACTTTCATCTAAACCGTTGATGGTCAAATCAAAGAATCCGTTTTTCATCTAAACCCGTATTGTTTGAAATCAAACTAACCTAAGTTAATTGGCAGAGCCTACAAACGATAGAAGGGGTTACTGCAAACGATGCAACGATGCTTGAGCATGCCAATTTTTGAAACGGTGCATCAAGTGATTTTAGTAACAGGTTGCGCTGATTGAGTGAGCAAAGCCAGTGTGCACAAAAATTGGATTGAACAAACTAAATTCGGTAAAAGCGTTTTTCAACCAGTGTGTACAAAATTAGGATTGGTCAAACTTAGTACGGTGAAATATGGACGTACACATGAACAACCAAACCGCACCAGTGTTGCGAACGGTACATCCAAGACCAGCCGTGCGTAGCACGGGCTTCCTCTAGTAATCCCAATAAAACTGAACGAATTCGCTTACCGTATTTCGTTTCGTGCCTCTTTTGAAGCCTCAAGCGGAAATGTGTGTACACCAAATTCTTTCACGATAACAGTTTTGACTAGTAAAATATTTTTTTCGGGAAGGGACAATCAATTTCAGTTAGCCTACGGCCGTACTCACCACGTTTGTGAGGAGCACTTCACTTCGTAATAAACAAACAGTTCCTCCACTTCCTTAGTTACGATGACCACTGTTGCGCACTTGTCGATACGAGGTCACGTTTAGAGGAATTGAATCCGGGCCCAAGTTAAGTTACGAAGTAATGATTCGTAGAAAAGTTAACAGGATGCAGAAAGGAGAAAAGAGACGAAATTGTGAAATTTTGTTTTCTGCTCCGAAACATTACGTGCCAAATTATTGTTATCAGGTGCTAATAATAATTTGGCATGTAATATTACTGTATTTCAAGAAAATAAATATACAGATACGTAAGTATCTATAAATTTTATTTCTCTTAGTGAGGGCGGTCGTCGTGCGGGATGCGGCAGAAGTCGAAATGCGGCTGTGATGCACGTGTATAACTTTATATTTCATCTCTTGTCACAAGGCCATCTGGGAGAGAAGCTATGGATTTCGTTTTCTGGCTTCAGCCTAGTGATTCAACCTCGTCAGAATCTTATTTTGCCAAAGCAATGTTAAAGGGCATCAACTTTCCGGCACACGTGTGAACTGGCTTTGAGTCAGGAGGCGAAACATACAATTGCAAACCCAGTTGGCCTTGGCTTGGAGAAGCCATCTCCTTTCTCGCTTCACTGTTAAGTTATTTTTAAACTGGGTCTACTCAGAAAATAGTTACGATCAGTCGTTCCACATGGGGCTGCGACCAAAGCAAGAGATGGAACATACAAGCCACATCGCTTGCTTCGCTCGCTCCGTTGGGGTCGTCTCGCTTCTCACGAGGAGATTTACGTGAACAAACTATGACATCTTGAACGAACGTCATGAGGGTAAAAATAAAACTTTGACGTTATATTTTCAGTTTTTTCGCTTATTTGAGGCTCATAATATCAAGTTACAGCGATGATAATAGGCCTAACCGAAGCGCAATTTATTTATCTTTCATTTGGCCCAACTCCCATCTTTGTTGGTGCCTTGGTTCAGGAGGAGTAGCGGTACAAACACACTTATACGCACGCGCATCATACGTTCTTAATGATGTAGATTGTCATGGACACTCCGTCGAGCCCAACGTACCCTCCTTTATGTAGCTCCTGTTATAATTTGACGATGAGTATATTCCTTCTTATATTCCTACAGTTATAGTTAATGGAGACGTTTGCGAACGGCAGCTTCACTGTATTTTACTTTTTGAAACAGGGCTGCCAAAAAAACAAATAAAAAAAAAACTGCAGTACAAAAAAAATAGCCCGAAGCCGAAACCGGGCACGTTGCGGACTGTAATATTCATAAATTTGTTTCTAAAAATAGCTTTGCACGCGGAAGATTCCATTTAACCCTGGAAACGAGGCTGCAGTCGAGCGTGATATGGATTGGAGACACATTCCTAAAGATGAAAGACACGAGGAAAATAGAATGCAAATAAGGAAATAAATATTTATAGGTATTGAAACGACTTCGACAAGGCTAAAACAATTTACAAACAAAAGCGTCATGTGTGCCGTAAAGAAAGGGTTTACGATTAAAGCTACACTTTACTTGTTAAAACGTACACGGATAACAATTAATGATTTCTAATCGAAGTACCGTAAATCCTCTATTTGTAGCCCGAGCTACTAGTTAAAAATCAAGCCATTTTGACCAGGCTACAGTTAGAGACCCGGCTATGACTAGAGACCAGGTACTACAAATTTAGAAAGGAAATTTACGGTCTCAATACATGTACAACACGTGTCTGACGTTAAAAATGGTAAATATATCACATGAATGCTTTTACCATTATGCTTTAATAAACCTAAACATAGCAGCAACCATTAATAAATAAGAATTTTTCAGAATCAAGCCATTTTGACCCTGCTACAATTAGAGACCCGGCTACAATTAATTCAACAATGGGAAAACACCTGGCTACAATTAGAGACCGGCTACAATTGAGGACTCGGCCACAAATAAAGGATTTACGGTAAGCAAACGTACAATTGAGAAAAGTGCAACTGTTTAAGTGCTGCTGAGCTTTACCAATTAAATTATCGTAAAGTACAACAGCACTTGAACAACGGAATCTTCTCAGTTGTAAATTTGCTTATTTCAATTAAAAATCAATTTTCAGCCGTTCAACAAGTAAAGTGAAACTTCAATCATATAACCCCTTTTTTTACGGCACACTTGACGTTTTTGTTTGTAATCCGTACACTTTTTTTATGACTATGGCGTCGCGCTGCAATGGTTTTCTCCTCGATTAGTTTATGTTTGCTGAGTGGCATTGTTCCCTAATTACAATGGTTAAAACCTAAAACAATAAAACTGATCGTTCAGGGCCCCGTAATAACTCCGGAATGACTCTACCAATTGAAAAAGTGGTCTCTCTTAGGATGAAGAACCAGGAAATTTCTGGCTTAGGTAACGTTTCAGATTTTAGGCTGGTGCAGTAGTTATTTCTGAAACGGCGTTATTACACCGTTATTACAGAAACAAGAACAACAACAAGTGAACAGTTTTCAAATTTACGTGTGGCTCCCTACTTTTCTTCTTGCAATGCACAATTTTGGGCATAAATACTATACCTTCTATACTTATCTACTATCTGGCCAAGTTTGATTGAAAATATTAAATAGGAACGAAGATATTAATTTTTTAAGTTTTTCTGGAGTGAGAACTTCAATCATATTATGCGTATATCATTTCTGAAAAACAGTTTGTTAACTCTTTTTCTCTGCCACAGTCAAATCCACACCACTAACTCGTTACAGCCCAACGTCCAATATATTTTTACAACATATAAAATACAAAATATACAAAAATACAATATACAAATACAAAGTACAAAAATACAAAATATATGTGAAATACAATATGCAGCCCAACGTTCAATATACCTTTGCAGTCCAACGTCCAAGAATAAACTATAGACAAAATTTCTTTGCTGTTCGAGTTATCCAGCATGGAATTTACTGAATGAAGAAACAGTTTCTACCTCCTCCGTAACTAAACAGTTTTAAGAGATTGTCAAATTTGTCAAACTTAACAGCGTTCTTCAAACGCCCAGAATATTGCACAGTGAGCTAATGTTATTTAAAAAAAATTAGTTTTAAAAATCGAATCGGTTAAGTTCACACACTTATGTAAAGGATCCTTTCTACGAGCATTTGCATCTGTTCCTACAATGCTAGTGTCCCTGAAGGATTTAAACTCATTAGGTCTGCCCAGTCTTGCAGCCCATCTGTGCATGTGCGGGCACAGATCCTCCAAAATGGTGTTACGGTGTTAGCCAGCCACTCTTTTCCTTCAGCCTTCGACTCGTTTCCCTTACATTCGCGAAAAGACCTCGCAAGTTGTCCACTCGAAGACCGAATTTCTCTGCCAGTTATTTTGTCTCCGTTCTCTTTCGCCCTTCATTCCTTGCTGCTGCTGCCTGCCTCCCAATTGTCACTGCACCGAAAGTCTGAAAGGCAATGTTTGTAAAGCTTGGCTATGTCCTTCTTTTCTTACCGACGTCTTGTCTGCTCCCTGGCTTTGCCAGGCCCATCCAGTTTCACTTCTACGGCTTGCTTGGACACCTCTGTTGCCACTGCTTCTGTTGAAGTTCTGGAATCCGTCCTTTGTTTCTTTGCACGTCTTTGGCATCCTCTTGTTGCCACTTCCACAGGCCGCTTTCCGCGCTTGATCCTTGCCACCTTCTGGATCCTTCTTTTGTCTTTCATCATGATCCTCTTCTCCAGTAATCCGCGTTGGAGCCTCCCCATCTTCGTCCTTTTTTCCTGGAATGCACCTGTATGGCAGGAAATCTTCTCTCTCTTGTGTCTCGCTCCCATCACCTCTCCTAAACGCAGAGGTGGCTTTTTCGGCTCCCGCTGCTGTCCGAGGATGGGACCCTTCCAAGGTTCGTGCACCCGATAATTGCACCTGTGCTGCCATTGTTTCTGGGAGGAAATGCCATGATCCTCACACGGCCTGCCAAACTCGCCGTGAGTGCGACTACAATTTGAATCCTTGTTCCATTCTGAACAAGACCGAGAAGCTAAGACCCATTCTGAACAAAGGAAGAAAGAGGAGAAGGATCATCCCCTTGCCTTAGCTTCCACTTCCACTCTCTCCCATCCGTTGATTGTCACGGCACAATTTCCTGGTTCGTCATCTTGCACTACATGCTTATCGTTCTCCTTTTCTTCTGCTGATCCGTCTGCTTTACCTCACACTCCTGTTCGCTCGACTCCTGTTACCCCCCCCCCCCCTTCAGCGCCGGTGGCCAACATGGTTACGAATGCTTTCGTTGCTCCCTCTGGAATTTCTCCAACTCCCATTCCTCGGGTCCATTCGGCATCTGTTGTCTCTGTTGTTTGCCCTCCATCCCATCTTTGGCATTGTCAATCATCTAATCCTCCTGCCCCGCCGTTGAGATCCTCAATTCTACTTATCAAACCCTCTTCTAGTGATCCTGGAATTTCTCTTGGAGCAAACAGAGTTCCCCCGCTCTTAAATTGGGAACATGTCATCCACGACAAAGTTGAAAAGGAATGGATTCAATCGAATCTTGCCACGCCTGCTGACAAGTTTGTGGCCCGTCAACAATATGACAGTGCAGACGTTTTCCTCCCTTGCCATGGGGAAATGAGGAAACTTCCCCTGAAGAATACACACATGCTACCATGTCACTCCTGTCGGTTGAGAGCTAAAGGTTACTCTTTCACCTTCTCGACTCGACCTTATTTCCCTCCCCCCCCCCCCTCTAAAACATCACCCGTTAACTCAATTTAAACTCCTGGGGGCCAGAACGGGTGTTCCTCACTCGTCAGGAGGCTATGCTGCTCATCTGTATCATGCCTACGTGACCTTGTGGTGACCCACCCGTTCCAAGTCCCATCCCAATCCCCTTCCAAATCATGGGGGACACCTTTCCCTTACTCCTTGAAGGTCTTCATTCCAATCCTCAATGGTGCACTCGTTCAATGACATGAACTTTCTCATAGCAACCACCTGCAGCTCTGTTCCCATTCTGTCAAGTCACCGCAGTCTTCAACATTGTCACCTGCACCACAACTGTTCCCCTACATTTTCTTCTCCTAATGAACTCGACGTTGCCAACTCCTGGAGTCCCTACGACGTCTTATTCCCAAGTTCATCCCACATTTTCCAAGGTAAGTCACATCACCTTCTGCGCTCTTTTAAACTCACTCTCTTGGCGTTGTTTGGACCACCTGATTTCGTCTCCTTTACTCTTCCCCCAACACTGATAGCCTCAGCGCATAACATCTGTGAACAATCCATTCGATGGGAACCTGTCATGTGGCGCCCGCAACCTATAATGAAAATATTCATAGGTAGTGGATATATTAGAAACGACAACTAGAAAGCCCAATTTTTCTGGGGAAATCAAAATTGGTTTCTATTGCCTGTTGTGAAATATACAGGGTGATTCATAAAGTGTTGAAAAATAGGCCTATGAATGTAGGCCTATAAGTTGCAGGTCTATAAAATGTAGGCGTATACTATAGGGGGGGGGGCTAATTTTATTAGCACATGAAACAAAAACCTTTGTTCAATCTAATAAAGGCCTACTATGTTCATCCCTTGAATTACTTGCGCGGGTCTCCACCTGCACTTGACGGTGACGTTTTGTGATTGTGTTGTAGCAAACTGCGTGTGTTGTCAGGTCGTACGTGTAATATTACGATCCCGTCGTAGCCACCTTCTTTGAACGTAGAAGTTGAACGTTAGGTTGGAACATAGGCCTGTGAGACATGCCCCCGAAGAACACTATTGAGGAGAGGATTGAAGTAGTCCTGCTTTGTGGCATGGAGGGAGCCAACTTCCAAACCATTGCAGCAGTTATTGACCAATTTCACGCTTGCCATCCAGACAGAGATAGGCCATGTTACAACACAGTCAATAATTTGTTGTGGAATTTTAAGACAACAGTGTCTGTGGCGGACGACTGGGGAACATGTCCGTGTTCGGCTCCAAATGAAAAAAGTACGCTTGCTGTAATTGAGTCTATTGACGCAATCCCTCGAACATCACAACGAGACCTTGACCAGCATCTTCATACCAACCAAACAGCCATCCATAGAATCCTTAAGGAACAGGGGTACCATGGATACAAACCTGCCACTCCGCAGAATGGGCTGTTGAAACCATTGAAGGTGATGCCACATTTCTACGCCAGACCAGGCCCATATTTCATTACACGTATTACCTAACAGAACACACGTGAATACAGCATCACAAACCCACATTACACAATTGAGGGACACCACCAACATAATACCAGCATGAATGTGTGGTGCGGATTTGTGGGTTCACCGTTGACAGGACCATTCTTCATTGATGGAACACTAAATACTGAGATTCAACCATCTATCGAGGAAGAAGTGCCGCTTGCCCATCTTAATACCGTATGGTATCAGCACGATAGGGCTTCTCCCTACTTTGGACGCAATATCAGAGTGGTTGGATCAGACTTTTGGTGGCATTATGACAGAAGGGATGAGAGGAGTAGTAGTATGGCCACCCAGAAGTCCTGATCTAACCCATCCTGACTGCTTCCTATGGGGATCCCTTGAGGAACAGGCTAGGCACAGCAATACATCACCCGGGGACCATTCAGGAGCTAAGGCAATGTATTGTTGAGATCTGTCAAACAATTACACTGGATATGATTGAAGGAGTTAAGCGAAATGTTGATCAAAGCCTTCGCCATTGCATTGCAGCACAAGGCGGACACTTCGAAAATGTAGTGACGAGTTGAGGTGGCTTAATTCATTCCGATGTGGCTTACTTTCATTCCGAACCAGGAAATATCTAATGTTTATTTCCGACATCCGAGCATTGTCGGCGCTCAATCTGGCAGTTACGTTGGTTATTAGGCTAGTTTAAGCAAGGTACACTGCACTACTACAGATGCACTACGGTTGAAAATATCAACGCATTTCAAACCTTATTAGTTACGTGTTTAAACCGTGACTGAGTTCAGGATATTCATTAGATTTGACTAATTGTTTAGAGGTTTGCAAGGTTTTCGGTTTGGCAATCCATATGCACTGCAATACATGAGTACGGTTGAAAATATCACCGCATTTCATAACGTTTCAGTTACAGGTTCAAACCCTGAGTTCAGGAAATTCATTAAATTTAATTAAATTGTTTAGAGGTTTCCAAGGTTTTCGGCTTGGCAATCCAAATGCACTGTAAGACATGAATACGGTAGAAAATATCATCGCATTTCATAACGTTTCTATTACGGGTTCAAACCCTAAGTTCAGGAAATTAGTTAAGTTTGATTAAATTGTTTAGAGGTTTGCAAGGTTTTTGGCTTGACAACCCAAATGCACTGCAATACGTGAATACGGTTGGCGATATCAACGAATTTCAAACATTTTCAAATCCTGGTTTCGCTATCAATCAAATATTAAACAAAGTTAATGGAGGCAGGATATTAGATGAGCTCACTAGGCTTGTAGCTTTGGTACAGTAGGGGCCGTGATATACCTGTGAGCAAATTTTATTTCCGGGGGGGGGGGGGGGGGGGGGGGGGGGGGGGGGCCCCCCAATATTTTTCCCGGGAACCCCATTAATTTGTGAAGGGCATTCCACTGGTACAATAACCTAAGGTGCACAGTATAAAACTTGGAGCAATCGTGTGAACATCATCATTTTATCAGGTCTATTATAGGCCTACATTTTATAGGCCTGCATTTCATAGGCCTACGTCTTATAGGCCTGCATTTCACAGGCCTACGTCTTAATAGGCCTACTTTTCAGTACTTTATGAATCACCCTGTATACTACCTGTACCCTCCCAACCTCCCCTCTTGAGTCACCACACTGACATATCGAGAACAAATATATGTCTGGCTAACGCCATAACACCATTTTGGAGGAGGATCTGTCCTCGTACATGCGCAGAGGGGCTGCAAGACTGGGTGGATCTAATGAGTTTAAATCCTCCAGGGAAACTAGCATTGTAGGAACAGATGCACAAATTAATAGGTAGTGTATATTTTCCTATTAGGCAATAGAATCCAATTTTGACTTCCCCAGGAAAATTGGACTTTTTTTAAAGCCTATGTTACATTGCAGGTTGGGCTCCAGGTTTATTATTATTGTTATTATATACATAGTTTTTGAATTGTAAATATCCAAAGCTTCCTGAATGAAAGACAGTTGCAGTACCTTCCAGGATGCTCAGAAGTTATCAAATCGACGACTTACAGTTGGTCTGGGTCAGAATTGGGCGCATCAAAGGTGGGCCGGGTCACTTTTTTTGTTGATCCGGTGATCCGAAAAGAGGTTGACCCGGACCCAGACTGAATCAGTGACCCACCAGACCCTGCAGTGACCCGAATTGACCCAGTGACCCAGACGACCTGGCTTGACCCGGTGACCCCGCCATATTTAGATTTAGCCGATGGCCCAGTCGGATCGGGATTCACCAGGCCGGACCTAGCTTGACTAACGGCAGGCAGAGAAACATAATTGAAAAAATCAGAGAAAAAGCAGCTACAAGCTGCGAGTCCCATACCCAGCCCTGTAAGCGAACTCGTTTTCAGCAATTCTCCTGAAAATAGCTAGTTTTTCGCTGCAACAAATACCTTACTTGTTCACTTAAAAATCAAATACGAGTCCCCCCCCCCCCCCCCCAATCTGCCCTCGACCTTCGAATCGGACAGTCATTACCAATATTCTCTCGCCTGATAGAATAAGTTGCGGTGTTAACCGTCGGCGTCAAACCTTATTACTGCCGTGCTGGACTACAAAGCCAATTTGTCACCAGTTGTGACGCGTTAAATACAAGAAAAGTTCAAAGAAACGAATTTAGCAGCATAAATAAGTAAGACCAGGTCTATTAAAAAAAAAAAAAAAAAAAAACTCTTTATTATTATTAATGGGTATTAATGCCAAAGAAACTAAATACATTTTTCATAGAAACGTGGTAGCCTAATCACTTAAATAATTTCACAGTATAGGGGAAAATAATCTATTTTAATATATGGCCTAGTTGGGGATCAGTGGGTCTCCAAATTGGTTCAGGCTCACTTGGTCAGGCTAGGTCGCCAGACCGGGGTAATCGTCTAACTGGAATATCGCGCAATTGGAAGAACGTATAGTGTAACAGTATAACGGAAAATTGTCTAACACGAAATTCGTATGACGGAAAATCGCCTAACCGGAATTTCGTATAATGGAAAATGGTCTAATGTCCCTGCCTCGCTCGCTGCGGCTGTACATATAACATCAGAAACCGCAGGTATATTATTGTCCAGTTAGACGTCCATTATACGATATTCCATTTAAATAATTTAACATTATACAATATTCCGTTCAGGTGAGTTTCCAGATTTTTATTTAGGCAGATATTAGACATCCCATTAGACGATTTTCTAGTTAGACTTCCAATTGACCCCAACCCAATACCATCAACCCTTCCTCTGCAGCCGAGCAGACTTTTAAATGCTTTAACTTTTGTAATTTATAATTTTTTTGTTTTAACACCGGATGGCAGTCAGTGGCCACTAGGTCCTTGCCATTTCGGTTGCATTTGCAGCAAACTTATATTATTATTAGACTTTCGTCTGACTGGAAAATCGCATAATTGGAAGAACGTATACCATATAACAGTATAATGGAAAGTCGTTTAACAGGAAATTCGTATAATGGAAAATCGTCTAACTGGAAATTCGTATAATGGAAAATCGTATAATGTCCCTGCCTCGCTCACGCTGCAGCGCTCTCTGCGGCTATACATATAACATCAGAATCCTCAGTTAGACATTTAATCCAGTTAGACGTTTATCCATTATACGATTATCCATTATACAATATTCCGTTTGGATGATTTTCCATTATACGAATTTCCTGTTAGATGATATTCTGTTATACTGTTTTCCGTTATACGTTCTTCCAATTACGCGATTTTCCAGTTAGACGTTTATCCCTCGCCACGGACCAGATCACTTGGGTCTAAATTTAGGCCGGGTCACCAGGTTTGAGCAAAAGAACAAAGCTTTTCGGGTCAGATAGGGTGACCCAGAGTGACCCGGCCTAAATTTAGACCCAAGTGATCTGGTCCGTGGCGAGGGATAAACGTCTAACTGGAAAATCGCGTAATTGGAAGAACGTATAACGGAAAACAGTATAACAGAATATCATCTAACAGGAAATTCGTATAATGGAAAAGCGTCTAACTGGAAATTCGTATAATGGAAAATTGTCTAATATCCCTGCCTCGCTCGCGCTACCGCGCTCGCTGCGGCTATACATATAACATCAGTAACCGCAGTTAGACGTTAATCCAGTTATACGTTTATCCATTATACAATTATCCATTATACGATATTCCGTTTAGATGCTTTTCCAGATTTTTTATTTAGGCAGATTTTAGACAATTATTCCATTAGACGATTTTCCAGTTAGACGTTCGTCCGACGCCCCATCTGGTCCAACTCTGCTGTGCGTTACCATCTTCTGTTGACAGAACTGGGAAAACCTTGTTGTTAAGTTTTAAGGGGGCGTCGGACGAGCGTCTAACTGGAAAATCGTCTAATGGGATAGTTGTCTAATATCTGCATAAATAAAAAAAATCTGGAAAATTATCTAAACGGATTATCATATAATGGAAAATCATCTAAACGAAATATCGTATAATGGATAATCATCTAAACGGAGTGTCGTATAATGGATAATCGTATAATGTTTAACGTCTAATCGATTAACGTCTAACTGGACAATAACATATTTATTTATTTATTTATTTAGTACATTTGTTTGCAGTAGAATGCAAAACAGGTCAAAGGAAGGGCTTTCGCCACTGACACCCAGCCTACAGAAGATTTAAAATTTGGTCAAATATTAAAATATATATCTGAAATATTAAAATATATCTGCAGTTTCTGATTCTATATGTATAGCCGCAGCGAGATATTAAGCGATTTTCCATTATACGAATTTCCTGTTAGACGATTTTCCATTATACGAATGTCGTGTTATACGACTTTCCGTTTTAGTGTTCCAATTATGCGATTTTCCAGTTAGACTATTACCCCTCGCCCCGTTTTAAGAATTCGCCGCTTGGACAAAAAGTGGCCCGTAATTAATTTATTTACAATTTTTTTGTGAGTTTTTAATGAATTATACGAATGTCTAAATTATGTGAAACTTTCGTGTTTATTTCATTCCATTTTGTATCTTGCGCCGTTACCAACGCCGTGTGTAACTTCTCACAACCCATTGAATCAGTTCTATTTTAGTGCACAGGATGGCAGCACCAGTCCAATTCTGAGTGTCGTAAATCGTTGTCTCTAAAACGAAGGCTGCACGGAAAAATTGGAAAAAGACCGAACGGATTCCAAGTGACGTTAGCGGAGAAATGCCTTTTTTTTTTGCCTACGCAAAATAAAATAGAACGGGTACCAGAAAAAAAATACTTCACTTTAACAAAAAATTCAAGAAAGTTACAACAGAACAGGAAATCAACAATGTGCAATGACATTTGAAACTCGCGTACAATCTCCATCGTGTAGCTTCGTACAGCGGTCATATTTCAAACATGCGTACAGCCAACCAGCATTAGCGTTTTAATTATATAGATAATGATCCTTTGAAGACTTTTTACACAATTCTTACGTCGTCGACAGTAGTTGTGTTGCTGATTAAATTTCGAATGAATTTATATTATTCATGATCCAATGGAAGTATAAACAAATTATTATTATTATTATTACGGTGTTTCTTAGGGTCGGAGTTTATAATCCACGTATAGCAAAATTGTTCATTGTATATTTCCTGTACTTTTGCTTCCTTTCTTCAATAATTCTTTCAAACTGTAAACAAATGTTACCCCCCCCCCCCCCCCCTTAACAGGGTAAAAAAAATCTCCCCCCCGCCCCATAATTTTCTCTGGCACCATGCCGCCGGCGTAAATAATGGCTGGTCCCTAGGATCAATGCTATATTTCGTGCATGAACATTTTTTTTTGTATTTTTGGAAATTTGAGTAGGACGTTATTGAAATTGCGTGACTACTCATTGGTTGGTCTCCAAGTAAAATAAAAAAAAAAAAAAACTTGTGTAGAGTTTTGCGTAGACATTGCGTGAATATCAAACATATTTGTACACCCCAGTGTTGGAATGGACCAGTACGCCATAACGTATCCACCTAGACCGTTCTGCTAACAGGTTAATTTCATTGCGTCCGTACATTCATTAGAACTAATTTGAAAGCCGTATATAATGTAGATAGTGCAAGTATGCAAATTACGAAACAGGACTAATGATTTGACAATATGCCATTATAGTATCCCTCTGCAGGTTTTTATGAGATGTCGCCAAGAATATATCAATGTTTAGGGTTCATCAGTATTGAATCTGTTTATTAA